>CAJVPN010000602.1:0-24316 GCA_910592215.1 Entrophospora candida
CATTGTTTAATTGATATAAATTTTTTGGTGGTTGAGGAGGAATGATAAAATTCACTTGAATCAGTGTCTTCGCTTGACAAATCATGAGAATTATTATTACCACAAGAGCTAGATGATTCTAATTCTCTGCAGGTTAAAAAACATCCATTGATTCTACTTGCAGGCCAACTTTTACCATCAGTCCAACGTCTCATAATAATAACAAATTCTCTTTCATCCCATACGAACACAGAACCGGAACGAATAGAAGAATATTCCTTACCGCTTAACCTTTCATTGTATATGAGATAAAAAACCAACATGACAAACTTTTGGTAAATTTTGATCGATCACCCCTGAGGAGTAAACTTTGATCAGCAGATTTGTGAATCAAAAATTTTAAAGTTTTGCTATAAATAGTAATAACTCGAACTATTTTTCAAAAATGGAAATGTCACGTATATACGTCACGTAAAAAAACCTTAATTTTGTTTATTAACTTATTATTATTAACTTATTATCAACTATGAGAAGTTACAATTATTCATTAAAAAAATTTTTATTTGAAATTTACATCATTATTGTAATAATTTTCTTTACGCTTATTCCAATTGTAATTTCGGGGCAACAAAAAACTCCATATTTTGATCCAAACATTCAATCATGTGTAGAATGTCAAAAAAATTATTCTACAATAGACTCATGTACGAAATCAAATGAAATATTCAAAAATTTTAGTAGTGTCTTATACGATCCCCTGGAATTTGTCGAAGCTGCAAAGTGTGCATGTCTTGATACATTTCTAAAAGTTTATCCATTATGTGTGGAATGTTTTCAAGCTACAAATCAACAGAACACCACATTGAATACTGATGGAACGCCACCTTCAATTGAATATATTAGAGATGCTTGTGCAGCTGTTGCTTCCATCACAAGCAATTCCAGTACAACTATTGTTGCTCATCCCTCGACCACTACTGGACCTTTTGGTTATCGACCAACAACAAGTGGAGTGAAGGATATTATTGTTAATGTTGGTAGTAATGGATTATGGGTTAATACTTTTATTATATTTATTACTGTTATAACATTAATGTTACAGAATGGTTGTATGTAAAGGAAAAAACTTCATCCATTTGATTAATTTATTATTTTCCAACATATTCATCATCTACTTGTATTTATATTCATTATTTATCTAATTTATTTGTATTTATGTAATTTTAAATAGTAAGGAATGATAATAAAATTTTTTCTTTCAACGTGAGTATTAAAAATATTATTTTATATGAAATGAGTCATACAGTAACTATATAATATATATATATATATATAAGATTAATTAATAACAATGACAAAAGTGATATGCTTATATTTATTTATTGAATAATCTTTTTTGGTAAAGATGACTTTCAAACCCAGTGTCATTCTTATATCTTCTGAATGCTTCTCTCAAGTGTACTGGCGTTAATGCTCCAACTTCACCCTTTTCGTTTTTTACATCTAATGCTGTTATTTTTAAAAAGTTATTAAATTAATATATATAACAAAAATATTAATAATTTTATTTTCTCATTTTTTACCTTTCTCGACAATTTCTCCAACAAATACTTTGGTAAAACCTGCAACAACAATTCCCATATTATGAGAACAAGGTTGACCTAAAATTTGACTTACCAACTAAATATATGTATGTACAAAATAAATAGCCATGTTCATTATTTACGATTAGTAATGATAAAAATAATAAATTATGTGTGTGTGTATATATATAAATATATATAATTATTACCCTTCTAACATTAGGTTTACTTAAAGCAGATCTTCTATAAACTTCATATCTTTTAAGTTGATCTTCTGAAAAATTATCCAATAATAATCTAAGAAGAAAGAGGAAACAAATTAGTAATAATAATAAATTAATAAAACGATTAATCAATTAAGATTCTTTGATACTTTAATTCTTCTTTCGTTCTAGTGTGCATTTGCCAATCAAATTCACCTGCTGCCCTAATTTCAGTATATTCTTCCGCATCATCTTCTTCTTCTTCAGCTTTATTATCGCTTGTTATTGGCGTGGAAGTAAATGGTGTAAGTGGGGTTGCTATGGTTGGAGATTTCGAAGCTTCAAAGATCAGATCATTCATTTTTTTTTCATTTGAGACCTTTTTCAATAAAACTGACCTATGAAATAATGAGAACTGCCTCGTTACACGAATTCGAGATACTATCTCTTAAACGGTCAAAGTATTCTTTAGTGGTAACACAAAATCACGATATTGCATTCTTATTGGCCAATTTAACGATCTGTAATGTAAAAATAGTCAATCGACCAGCTTTTAAAAAAGATTTTACGAAAATCACAAGGACAACAACCGAATTTTTATTCACAGATCAATTAGTTGAACCTTAAAGATCATTTTCGTATTAGGAAGTGATACCTTCATAAAAAGTTTTTTATAACAGAAAAAAATTTTCGGCCGAAAAACCGTTTAATATTAAGGGATAATAATAATATGCACAAAAATTGCTTTTGGATCTATATATTTCAAAAAATAATTATAATATAAAATACAAAGATAATTCCACAAGATATATATATATTTTTTGCAATAATTATAACAAGTTATAAAAAACAATCTTTCAAAGAATAAAAATTGTTTATTTTTATATTTTACAAAATAATTAATCTACCTACATCTTTTATTTATGATCAGATTAATAATATTGTTTCTCTTCTCAATTATATAATATTGTTGAGTGAATGAATGAAAGGTTGGTTAGTTGGTGGTCAGATAGATGAATAGATATAATTGGGAAAGAGGGGGTTGTTCATTTAATGATAATGCTATAGATTTGGCTGGATGGAGGGATGGGTCAGATAGAGTGATTGGGGGGGGGGAGATTGCATGTCTATAGTTATACATATTTATAAATTGATGATTGATTTGATGGTTTTAGTTGATTGATTGATGATAAGTTGATTGGTAGGTTATTAATTAATATGAATAATAGTAATGTATGTCAATTACATACACTAGGTGAAAAGTTGATTGAATGAATTGGTTGAATTGGTTAATTGAATTTATTTGATTTAATACTATATAAATATTTATTATATATATGTTATATATATATATATATATATATGTGATTTTATTGTTTGTTTGTTTATTAGTTGATTGATTTATCAATTGAAAACTCTTGGCAACTTAATTCCAAATCAACTATTAGAAAGGAGAAAAAAATTAGATTATTATCAATAAATATCACTAATTACATAATTGATTTAATAATAATAATAATTACCAATAATGCTTCTTCGTGTTTAATTATAACATAAGCAAGTATGAAAATAAAAATTTGCAATCATAATTATAGAGGCAACTACATAAATAAACGTTGCAACTTTATTACCTAAAAAAAAATTGAATATTAATATTGATTAATATTATCATTTATATGATTACTTACTCCCCCTCCCCCCATAAAGCTAAACCGATTGTTGGTATTACTATGATTGAACCAAATAAAAAAACTTAAAGAATTTGAAATCCCATCAATAAAAATTGAAAATCATTACTTTTTTAAGTAAATAAATAATAAATTAACGCACACAATTTTGAGTTTAACACAACTGCTATGCTGCAACCTACTGACTGATGCAGAAATAATTTACTCATTCAAAGTACGTATTAGATATTTATTCTAACTTACATGCTTTAAGCCTCATTATAGAAAATTACTTGTTGAAAACAGAAATCAATCAATGCTTATGATATACACCAAAACCTTTTGGACCATTAAAAATTTCAAATGCAATCACACTTTGTTCAAAGAGTATGAAAAATTGTTCAAGAACTTCAATGTACAATCTGCCCTTGTTTCAACGAAGTGGCTGGACATATAAGAAAATTTTATTCGATATTCGTTGAAGCAAGGTTACTAATCGCGTTTCAACGAATTTTTATGTTTTCATAATGTGTAACAACGTTTTTAAAAATTCGTTGTATCAAAAATTTAATTATACTTCGTTGAAACAAGGGTTCACTGTATTTGGGTCTCCTTCATATTATTGTCGTTATTGTGTGACCTCTTATTTTTTTAATGCTATTGCTACCACCATTATCACCATCATTAGCACGTTATTATTAATATTATTATTGATTTTAGCAGTTGTAGTGGCGGTGACGGTACCTGGTAACAAATATTCTAATGCTTGCTTATTTTATAGCTCCGACCAAATTATTTTCTTTTTATTATTTGCTTCTTTTTTTGTGAATTTTCCATCCACTATTTATTACTATTAATTAATAAATATTAAAATATTAAAATTGGAAATTTATTATTAAAATAGTCAATAATTGGTAATTTAAGTATTCTATGTATTAAATACAAATTATTACATCTATATTTTTTTATACATAAATGATTTTCAAAAAGTATTTTATATTATTTTATTTATTAAATTCTTAACTAAAAGTAAATTAATATGTAAATTAACCAAAGGTTTGTGAAACCCTTTGATGTCTTTTTACACGACTTAAACGCCATTCATTTGGTTTTTCGAATTTATTATATAATGGTTGAATCTTTTCACTTCTCTTTCTCTTACTAATAGTATTAGCATCAGCCACTTTAAAGAAAGTTGGTGCAGCTTCAGTAAGCCATTTTGGTTCAATTGCTGTAACTTCTCTCATGTATTCTTTAGTTGTAAATACAAGTTCATGATAAATTACCCTAAAATATTTTAATTTGTTAATTATATATACATATGAATAATTGCTAAATAAATTAATAAATTTGCATGTATAACAAACACTAACCATTCTGGTCCTTTATTAAATAATGAACTTGAAGGATGGATATATACTGGAGTGCCCTCTACTAAAGTCTTGTAACCCTCTTGTGGATCTTTTTTAGCTGCATGCCTAAAAAATCCGCCACAGATCGCTCTACGAACTTTATTATAATTTTTACCACACGAAATAATGTCTTGTTTATACCGATCCATGATACCTAATAATTGTTTACGAATATCTTGACACCTCTTCATACTACGCCCTTGAATAAAATTCTCAAAACACCATGGATTGGAAAATTTATTTGCTTTCCATGCATTATAAACAGTAAGTAATGTAAGGTGATCGCCCTCGGGTTGATGGAATTTTGCTTTTTTCTGATCAGCGAGTGCTTGTTTATCTTTTGGCCTATAAAAAACATTTTGTACGGAAAGCATTGCAACAATAGTAAGGACTTCTTCTGAGCATCCTAAATCAACAGATAAAATCAACATTTTAGAAAGTGGCGGCTCCAATGGAAACTCTGCCATTTTACGTCCTAATCTTGTCAAAAGTCCCTCATCATCCAGTGCAGAAAGTGCATATAATTGTTCTAATGCTGTGAAAAGTGTTTGAGAGGGTGGTGGATCCATAAAATCAAAATTTATTAAATCATTGATACCCATAGCCTTCAGTGTCAATACTGTATTTGCAAGGTTAGTGCGCTGAATCTCAGGTATTGGATTTGGAAGCATTTCATTACGATATGCAGCTTCAGTGTAAAGACGATAGCATCTATTAAAGATATTAATTTTTTTCCATTAATAAACTGTATACAATAATCGATTATAGAAATAATTTATACTAATTAATCTAATTAAGACTTACTTTCCAGGCCCTGTACGCCCTGCACGGCCAGAACGTTGACGTGCTTGAGCTTGTGATATAGGCTAAATATATATTAGAAAAAAATAAAATTGAGTAAATAAGAAATAAGATAAGATAAACTTGTCAAAAAAAAAAATCATTACGTACTGTTACAACTAAAGAATCCATTCCTATCTTTGGATCATATGCATTTTGTTTTACAAAACCAGGATCAATAACATAGTATATACCATCAATTGTCAGTGAAGTCTCTGCAATATTAGTAGCAATTACAACTTTTCTACTGCCAGGTGGTGCAGGTTCAAAAATACGTGATTGCATTTCACTCGGTAAAGCAGAATATACTGGCAAAATAACTAAATCAGGGACTTGTGGTCCAAGTTCTTTCATACGTTCATATAATATTTCGCAAGCTGTATCGATTTCTTCCTGACCAGTCAAAAAAAGCAGAATATCACCTGGTGGTTCAGAAAGATGTATTTGCATCACTGTAATCAAAGAAGCATCCAAATAATCTGATTCAGGTTCTTTTGTATAAAGTATTTCAACGGGAAACATACGACCAGGAATACTGAAAATGGGACAATCATAGAAATATTTCGAAAACTTTTCTGCGTTAAGAGTGGCTGATGTTACTATTACCCTAAGCTCTGGCCTTGTTTTCAAAGTCGCTAAAAATTATTTAAATTCGTTAAAACATAATTCAACAAATAATTTGTAAACACATGATATAATTAACCTAATTACTTTTTAAAAGACCAAATAATACATCAGTATGTATGGTTCTTTCGTGAGCTTCATCAAGAATAATAACTGAATATTGTCTTAATTCAGGATCTAACAAACATTCTCTCAACAGCATACCATCCGTCATATATTTTATTTTGGTAGTGGGACTTGTACAATCTTCAAAACGAATGGTATATCCAACCTCCTCACCTAAACGACAACCAACTTCTTCAGCCACACGTTTTGCAACAGACATTGCAGCAACACGACGAGGTTGAGTACATCCAATTTTACCAGTTTCAGCGAAACCCTCTTCTGCGAGGTATTGGGTCATTTGTGTAGTTTTTCCTGACCCTGTATCACCTACAATAATCAATTGTTGATTCTGAATAAATAATTGTTTTAAAAAAAAGATGGTCAGAATAAATTTACAAATATAATCATATAAAAATTCATGATTTTCAAATAAATTTTCAATGAAACTTACTTCTCTTATTGCTTTGATTAACAACGAACGCATTTGATATATTGGCAAACTTTTCCTTTGCTCCTGAATACTCAAAGATGTTACCTTGCCAAAACTTGTAGCCTTATTAAATGTTTCTTTTTTCCACTCTGGAACTTCGCCAGCTTTTCTACCAGCTGCAATACCTCTTAAATCTTGTGCAAAATGACGTTCACCTGGTTCAGGCATAGGGTCTAACCAAGGAAGATTGATGTCTTTTGGAACCGAATCCAATTCTGCATTTGTTTGTTGTTGACTATTTTAAGATATATATTAAAAAGGTATTATTATTATAAACAATTTAAAATGAAATAATAATAACAATAGTAATAATAATAATAATTTATATTATCATATCAAGCAATATAAATAAATTTATACCGTAATTCTTTACGCTCTTTAGCAAGACTTGTACCTGCAAGAGCGGCACGATTTAATGTACCATCAGGTGCCTTAACAACCTTTATAGGACTTAGTTGCAACAAATTTTTAGCTTGACCTCTTAAGAATGGTGGCTCTTCTTCTCGAATTTCAATATCAAGTTCTTCTTCAGTTTCCATATTCTCAAAGATACCTTCATTTTCTTCATCATAATTTGGTAATTCTGATGCATTCAGGACACCAGATGAAATAAGTTGCTTTAATTCCCAAAGTTCAGGAGATGTAAGACGCTTCAATTTGCTTGATCCCTCATTATCATCAACAATAGGAACTTTTCCAAATGAAAAAGATTCAGCGTTATGTAAAGACTCTTCGGCAAGTTCCTGTTGAAAAAAATGAAAACGCATAAATATATACGAATGTTTAATCTGAAAACAAGTAATAATGGTAATAATTTTATTTTTACCTCTTCGGTTTTTATACGTAAATGTGGAGTCAAATCTTGACCAGTAATTTGGTCCACATCTTTCATGGACAAACTAATTCTTGAAGCAGCCACAGACATCACTTTCACTTTCACTTGTTGGTTTCGTGATACAACTTCGGTGGGATGAGAAACCCTTCTACCTGCTACTAGCATAGACACATGAACCATGCCTTTTGGTTTAATTTAATAAACGTTGGTTATTAGGCAAAGAAAATTTATATGTGCATGTATATGACTATATATATATACGTGCTGTAAAATTATGTCATTATTATATATATATATATATATATATTTCTTACCTTCAACTCTTCCTTTAACACCCTCCAACCCTATAAAAGCGCCAAAATCTTTGATATTTGTCACTTTACCATTATATATTTTATAAAGTACCGGTTTTTCGTCTAATTCTTTGACATATGATTTATTGCTATTTTTTCCTCCGTCATAATTCCTTTTGTAGTCACTATTTTTTTCTCTATCATAACTTCTTTTATAGTCACCATTTTTTTCTCTGTCATAACTTCTTCTTTTATGATCATCATTTTTTTCTCTGTCGTAACTTCTTTTATAGTCATCATTTTTTTCTCTTTCACTTCGCCTTCTATTATCATGCATTCTGTCATCATCATAATCATCATCTCTTCCCCTATAACGTCTCTTGTAATCATCATAACTGCTTCTATCATAATTATCATAATTATCATAATCTTTTTCTATATGGCGTCTTTTTTTGATATTATCTACTACTCTTTCTATGTCATCATCATTATTATTATCAACCCACTTTTTTCTTTTTTCATCATGTATTATTTTATCATGATCATCGGCTGTCGTTATTTTATCAATTATAGGGGGGGTTTTTTTTGATTCATTTGTAACCATTTTTTTATTATCTGGGCTTTTATTTTCTACATCTTTGTTATTATTATTATTATTATTATTATTATTATTATTATTATAATTATAATCATCATCACCATTTAATACTTTTCCCTTTTCTTTTTCCTTAGATTTATATTTTGGATTCATTTTTCGGATCAAACGATCCAGAGTGGTAATAAAAGATTCTTGGAAATCTGCATCTGCATCTTTCAAAGCCTTTTGAAATTTTGGTAGAATTTGATTTTGTTCGTGTAAATTAATTATAAATTCAGCTATAATAATAATAGTAAAGTATTTTTGTGTTTAGAAGAGAGTATAAATGAATAAATATATATTATTTTTAAAGATTAATTAAAAAAAATAACTTGCCTAGAATTTTATCATTTAAACCAGTATGATTAAATATTTCACTGGTAATTTTTGATACCATTGAAAGGTATTCGAGCTTTTGAATTTCGTCAAGATCTTCCATTTTTATTTTTGTTATATTTATTAACAAAAGTTTTTTTTTATAGTCAACTTATTTTTACTGGTTACACTAAATCGGGAAAATCTAATTAAGTTTTTAAAAATAAAATTTTTGCCGATCTTTTTTTAATTTTTTAACCAAATATTAATTGAACATGCAAGTGACAAGGAAGAGAAACCAGGCATTCATTAATTTAATTTATTAGAAACGTTATTTTGTGTGGTTTTGAAGAATATATATACGTATTTACTAATGATGCTGTCAGATTTGCAGAAATTGTAGAGCTGTCATGCTATTTCCAACAAAGTGTCAAGATCTATAAAATGATTGACAAATCTAATTGGGATCTGATCAATATGACGAGGCAAGCTTCTAATTTAAATGATTCAGTCAGATACATGTGTTAAATTTGATTTTTTAATATTAATAAATATATTATATGATATATTGATAAGTACATCTATCACTTCAATTTGTTAATGCTATAAAAAATGAAAACATTGATTTGAAAAGGCAAGAAATAAATAGCACTGCCATTGTGGATTATTAAAAATTACATTTTTTTAGTGTGCATATTTTACATCCAATTTCAAATGAAAAAAAAATCCAAAGATATGATAATTGTGAGAAGCTATTACCTTTATATAATATCACTATTAAATATATTTTCATTTCTCAAGATATTTATATCACAACTATAATAGCCAAATAAATAATAAATCTATAAATTTATTCCATAATAAAGTATTTATCCTGCTTATTAATTGAAACTTTCTTTCTCAAAATAAAAAAAGAAAACAATGTAGCAAATTGATTGGTGGAAAAAAGGCATTTTTATGGATTGTTTTAGATATGTTTTATCCCATACTTAGTTGTGGCTTATTAGGTAACCAATAAATAAATAAATAAGGATTCATCTTTCTATTTAATTGTGCCCCATATATTCAAAAACCCATTAGAAATGAGCACGAAAACATTTTCAATTAATTATTATTCATATGATTATATTTTTTATGTATTGGCTTTCACTTCTAATTTTTTCAATAAACTTTTAAGACTTTTTCCAGATTTTTCACAATTCTCTACCAAATAATTTTCAAATTCTTTCCGAATTTCTTTCAATTCTAACAACAAATCACCATCATCATTATCAATGGATCTTAGCAATGAAGAAGAATTTAATAAAATATCAAATAATCTTTTCCATAAATCCACTTGCCAATATCTTTTGAATGGCAACATTGGCCTATATCGTATTTTTTTTGATAGTGATGACAATGATGATGATGATGACTTGTTACTATTACTATTATCAATATTACAATCATAACCATCATTATTTATGTGAGTTTGAGTGACTTGTAAGTATTCATTATGTAGCATACAATATATCACACCAGCTAATCCATAATAATCAGCTTGCCATTTCCATGGTCTTCCTTCACGCATTTCAACACAATCTTCTTCATCAGTCTTCCAATCTGCAATAAATTTCATATTGGGTGGGAACAATGTAACATCAATTGAACGCCCAAAGTCAATCAATTTTATTCCTTTTTTTGACCAACCATTTTCACCAAATGGATTATATTGTGAATCCCATTTGTTGCTATTATTATTATCTTCTGATGACAATGATTCTAATCTCAAAAGACAATTGTCAACCTTTATATCACAATGTATTATCCCAACTTTATGAATTGATTCAATCACCTTGAGTAGTTCTATTGTAAAAAAAATTACCAGAATTTCATCTATTTGTGAATTATCTTTTTTTAAGTTGTTGATAAGATCTAATAATGATCCATGATTGCAATATTCTGTCAATAAGTAACTTTCATTTTTATAATAACATAATGAAAAAACTTTTATTATTGAATTAACTGTTGTTACTGCTGCTGTTGTTGATAAGAGTCTTTGATGTAATTGTTTAATTATGTAGAATTCCCAAGAACTAGGTGGTATTTGAATTTTCAATGCTATTGAGGCATTAACATTATTGTTTTTTTTGTTATTAATATTGATGCCACTTTCAATAAATTTTTTTTTATCAAGAACACGATACACTTTTCCATATGAGCCCTCACCAATTTTATTACAAACTATAAAAGTTTTATCTAAAATTTGAATTGAATTATCATCAATTTCTGACGAATAACACCCTATTGTTGTTGTGTTATCATTGATATTATTAATAGCATGACGAGATTGAGGTTTATTCTGTCGTAAAATTCGTAAGATTTTTTCATGTTGATTTGAATTCTGGTTTCTT
The DNA here is from genome assembly GCA_910592215.1 of Entrophospora candida. Lineage (NCBI taxonomy): Eukaryota > Fungi > Glomeromycota > Glomeromycetes > Entrophosporales > Entrophosporaceae > Entrophospora > Entrophospora candida. The sequence goes on from CAJVPN010000602.1 coordinate 11,377, forward strand.
AGGTCATGGTATTCAGGATAATCATTCAAAAAATTGTTTAATGAATTCAAAATATTTTCTATTAGATTTTGATTTAAAGGTTTACAAGGATTTGATGGAATTGGAAATAATAATAATTTATTTGTGTTGACTTTTTTTTCGTTGAAGTTTTTTAGTGAAGGTGAAGTAATTAGATTAAAATATTTATTGTTATAGTTGTTGTTGCATTTGATGTCCTTTTCATCCATTATTATTTTAGTAGCAACAGTAGTAGTAGATTGATGACAATAATGATGAAATGTGCTAGCGGCAGAAACAGATGGACTACCATTCTCATGATTGTGATTGTAATTGTAATTGTTATACTGACAAGAGGAAATTCTATTATCGTTATTAATATTTTTGAATATAGTGGTTTTTGATTGCTTCAGATTTGTTTTTTGTATTATGTTATCATTTTTTATTGATTTATTATTATTATCATTGTTATTATATTCATGAAATTTTTCATAAGATAAGAACATTTCCATCATATCTGATAATTCTAAATTGTTGTTTATTTTAGTTTTAGTTGTAGAAGGTATTATCGTTCCGATGATTTCTTTAGACTTTATGTCTAATATGAATTAATCAATAAAATAAATATTAAATTTATACACTAGAAATAATAATAATGAGGATAAATATATATATATATATATATATAATACTCTCTATTTATACCACTAAATGACATTTTATTAATTTCCAAACTTTGTTTAGTAACAATTATTTTTTTATTGGAATTTTCTTTTGATTTTTCAATTTCTTTGCCGGTGAAAATTGTTTTCATAATATCGTCATCATCATAATTATTATTATGAACAATTACTTGATCTTTTTCATCTTTTCCTAATGGTAACAATCCTAAAGTTTTTGCTCGAAGTTCTTCAAAAGATATCTCATAATTAGAAGAATAAAAAAGATCTAAATTAACAAATAAATTTTCTTTTCGTTTTTTTTCTTTATGACGATGACGAGAAGAAGATTTCGAATGCGTCGTTGTCGTTGTTGTTGTCGTCGATACATGATGACGATGATGATGATGATGATGGTGTTTATGACTTTTTTTTATATTCACAAGAGGAGAGAAAGAAGAAGGAATGTTTTGTATCTGTGAATTATGTAAAGGATTTTTTTCTTGGTTAGCATTAGTAGTATCAAAAAATGAAGAAGTATTTAACGACATCTTGAATAATTTTTTTATAAAAATGAAAAATGATCTATTTATGATTATTTTTTTAGGGGCTATCACATGATTAATCAGCACCAATTTTTTTTTAAATATTAATTAATGTAATTAATGTTAATATGTCTGATGATAATAACAACAATCTTTCTTGGGTACTTTATGGTATAGGAGACATTAAATTAGAGAATAGAAAAAGAATTGAACCAAAGCCCAATGAAGTAGAAGTATCAATAAAAGCTACTGGGATTTGTGGTTCTGATGGTACTTTAATATATTGCGTGTGTAAAAGTGTATAAAATAATTAAATAATCATTACCACTTATCACATCATATTTTATCTTCATATATATAATTTAGTTCATTATTGGTCGCACGGACATATAGGAAATTGGATAGTTAAAGAACCAATGGTACTAGGACATGAATCATGTGGAAAAGTTACAAAAGTAGGAAAAGATTGTAAAATTTTAAAGGTTGGTGATAGCGTAGCAATTGAACCAGGAGTACCATGCCATACTTGTGAATTTTGTAAAAAGGGAAGTTATAATTTATGTAAAGATATGAAATTTGCAGCAACTCCACCATATGATGGTACATTATGTCAATATTATTGTACTGCTGAAGATTTTTGTGTGAAATTGATAGAAAATGATGAAAATGTAAATTTGGAAGAGGCAGCAGCACTTATAGAACCATTATCTGTGGGAGTACATGCTTGTAAACAAGCAGATTTGCGAGTTGGACAATCTGTGATAATATTTGGAGCAGGACCTGTTGGATTATTGACAGCAGCTGTTGCAAAAGCTTCAGGATCTGTAAAAATTACAATGTTTGATATAAATCAAAATAGGTTAAACTTTGCCAAGAATTATATAGCTAATCAAACCATTTTAATTGATGATAATAATATTAAAAATGGCAACAATATTGATTATTGGAAAAAATATTCCAAAGATTTGGTTGATTTTGGAGGTGTTGAACAAGCAGATGTGGTATTTGAATGTTCAGGAGCTGAAACTTCAATTCAAACTGGAATATTTGTAAGCAATAAATATTATTATTATTATTATTATTATTTATTATTTATTATTATTATTATTGTTATTGTTGTAACTATTATTATAATGACAATGAATATTCTTTCTTTTCTAGATGACTAAATCAGGCGGAACATTTGTCCAAGTCGGAATGGGTAATGACAAAGTCACCATTCCGATTACAGATATTGGAGTTAGGGAAATTACAATAAAAGGGACATTTAGATATTGTAATACGTATAAGAAAGCAATCGATATGGTAACAGCTGGATTGATCGATTTGAAACCTTTGATTACTCATCGATTCAAATTTGAGGACGCATTGAAAGCTTTCGAAATTGTCAAAGATGGTAAATATGGTGTAATTAAAGCATTAATTTTGGGGAAGGAATGATGATAATAATAATAATAGTGTGTGTGTGTGTGTGGTACGTTAGTGAATAATTAGAAAGAAAATAATTATTTATTGTTTATAAACAAAGAAAAAAGGTACAAATAAAAATGCAAAAACGCAAAAATAAAAATAAAAGGGTTCTAATTAATGATGACAGATCACGTTGTAGAAATGTTATTGGCTATTATAAAAGCACCTGTTACACTATGTACAACACAAACATCTTTGAAAAAAAAATAGAATGAAAATGAATTAGCTTTTGGGAATATGCCACGATCACGTTACGAGAATATTTTATATAGTTGAAAAAATCTCCATTAAAATTTCAACCTGGGCATCACCCAAGGTTAACGTTTGTGATGTATTTTTTACATCCTTCGCGTTTAACTTTATTTTTTAAAAAAAAATCACTTCCCCAATTTAACGAGTATTTTTATTAAAGAATAATTTTATAAAAAAAAAAAGTAATTAAAAAAAAATTTTTTTAGAATTAATTTAAAGAAGAGAGGTAATTAAAGTTTTTTTTACGCGTAAAAACTCGAATGGTTGAATTAACTCCCAACAATACGTTACACATACACGCCATATTGCAACATAACTTAATATTAATATTAATATTAAATGCGGAGGAAAAAAACAACAACTATATGATTATGCAATTTTTTGTTTTTATTTACTAAATGTAGAAGAATATATATATATTTGTGTACAAAAAAATATTTCACGTGCATTTTTAATAGTACAAAATCGAGAAAACAACAAATAAAGTATGTAATAAATTACATAATAAGACAGTTAATTTTTTATTATTATTACATCATCATCTTGACAATAAAACAAATAAATAGTGCACATTATTTGATAATTTACCAAAACATGAACCATTGACCCAAAATTGCGATTTAGATTTTTAGATAAATAAATGACGTGGTCTAGGCGTCTGATTTATTATTTTGGTTATTTTCAATCTATACACCATCATCGTTAATATATATAAATATAGATAATAATAAAATGTTTCAAATATATATTTATATATATATACATATATATTTTAAATCAGAGAGCAGGGCATGATACTCGAATTAACCAGAAAAGACCCGGATTTTACTTATCAGCCGAATATGTGTGTTTAATTTGAAATAGTATGAAAGTGATTGATGATAGGTCGTTTATTAGTTAGTTTTTTTAAAGAAACAGACAACATGAGTGTGAGGAAAGATAACTGGGGGAAGGATGATTGGATGAGGGGAGAAAGAATAAATCACACATAAATCACGAGATGACAAACTTGCTTTAGTCTTGTAGAAAGTCTTTACCATGATTACAAGTAAATTAAATTATCATTCAATACTTTTAGAACCAATCCAAATTCTTCATTTATAATAAAAGTTTTTATTTTTATTGTTTGTTTGATTATGAAAAAATTATTAAGGAATTGATAATAATAAGGGGAAAAAGATTTCAGATGAACATTTATGAATTAAAAACAAAATCTTTGTCACATTAATCATATTGGTGATACATTTACTCAATTATAATATTATATATATATAATTCTACAGAACCAATCATGTCACGTCAATTCATTATTATTATCATTCTGGCAGAAAAAAAAAAGTGGAAAGCATGATTTTTTTGGTAGATCATCTATAAAAATGGTCATAAATGTATAATACATTAACGTTGAAGATCACAACCTCGTGTAACATGCAGAGAATAAACATTTCATTCACATTTCACATGATGCATATAACTTTCTGTGTGGGGAAATAAGCAATATATGATAATTATGATTATGATTATGATGACGATAATGATAAATGATTGTGATTATTATTATTAAAAATCTCCATAATAAAACAATAAATGATTTTTATAATTAGAAAATGCGTGTATAGTAAAAATTATAAGATCAAAAAGAAAATACTATAAAGTCAACTTGTTGTGGCAGGAAAGAATTTATTTTATGAGAACAAATATTTAAAAAACTTTGAAGATCAATTAAATTAAAATAGTTTTAGTTTTGTTTTGTTTTTTTTTGTTTGTTAATAAAATCTATTATTAAACTTTTTAAAACAATGGTTTTCTTCGATTAGAAAATCTTTAAAGAAATTCAATGCATAAATTTACGTTAGATAATAATATTATATTAATATATGTAAGCGTGTTATTATAGGTGGGAGCTCAAATGTTTGCGTAATAATGTATTCATTTAGGAAATAATTATAATTATATTTAGTGTTTGCAGGATGAAGGGGTATGTCAATGAACTTTAATTAATTGGAGTTAATATTATAATAATAATTTGCTTGAGTTTTATATTTTTCGGAAGTTATAACAATCTTAAAATGGGGAAGTTAATAATAATGTAAATGGAATTAAATTTTAGAAGATAGAATTAATGATTTCTGGGAGAAAGTGAATGAATGAATTAATTAATTAACGAATGAATAGATAAATGAATGGATAATCGAATTGATTGATGACTTTGATAAATAATCGAAGGATTTATTGCGTTGTATGAGACAGAGAATGTGGATGAATAAAAAATAATAAATGATAGTAGTAATTAGTATTGATCCTGACTAATTTCTTGGGTCACACACACACTTCCACACGCTTCTACAAGGATTATTACGATGATATAGTCTTAATTTTGATTATAACGAAGAGAAAAGATATTAAAATTAAATAATTAAATAAATTTATTTTCTTTGTTGTTTGAAACAAATCATTTATTATTTTATTTTAGTGGGATGATCGATTTACAATTAAATTAGCGTTGTTTGTATATTTGTATATAAAAAAATTAATTACGTGACACAACATGCGCAAGAAAATCCGTTTAAATAATGAATTTTGTAATAGTAAAAGTATTACATTTCTTCATTCAAAAAATTAATCACTTCACTTTAAATCTTCTATTCATCAAATACAAATTCCTAATTTGCTTTAACGTTTTCTTTATTTAGTTAATATGGTATTCTAATTTTATTTTAATAATCACGTTACATAAATTTATTTATATAGTTTTTTTTAATATTATATAATAATATTAAGTAATAAATATCTGATAAATGAATTCATATTCGGTTTAAACTAATAATTAAGCTTCATATACTTATATATAAGTTTAATTGCATTATTTTACACACGCGTGCACATTATTAGTAGATATGTTGTTGGTTATTATGCAGATTAAAATAAAATGCATATGTATATAATAATTAAATACTTTGAATTTTATTTTGTTTTACTTTAAGATAAATATATATATATGAATTATATGAATTAAATTATATAAAAAAATAACGTTTAAAAAAAAAACCGGCTCCATTTAACGTTCAAAAAAAAAACCGGCTCCACTTAACGTTTAAAAAAAAAAAATAATAAATAAAAGGAATAATTTTATTAATATTTTTTTTATTTTATTATCATTTCAAAACAAACAAATATTTATGTTTTTTTTTTATCCTCGCTTCATCAGAAAATAAAAGTTATTTATCATACAACCATTATCCATTTATTCATATCTATATTTTTTTGGTTTTAAATAAAATTTTCTAAAACACAAAAAAATGATGGAATATGTTTTTGTTGACGATTTGCACAGATATAAAAGATTAAAGGTGACGCGTGCTTGTGAATCTTGTCGCAGAAGAAAGGTTAAATGTGATGGAGGTTCTGGAGGCTCACAAATTCCTTGCACAAGTTGCAGGAAATTAAAGATTGAATGTGTCTTCTCAAATATGGCTATGAGAAGAGCTGCTCCAAAAACTGAATTGGAACAAATGAACGAAAGATTACAAAGGTCCGAAAGTCTTTTACAAAAACTTGACGAAGATGATATTACAAAACAAAAAAGAGGTAATTACATTATTTATATTTTATTTGTTGGTTAATTGGTTGGTTAGTGTAATATCGTTCTTTCCTTTCATACTTCAATCCCTTTGCTTGCCTAAAAATTATTACATGTTAGCTTTTAAGTAGTATCTTTATTAATATTAATATTAGCTAGCATATTAGTAACAGTGGTATTATAGTATAATTACATACTTCCGTTAAAATATAAAAAAAGATTGGCCTCATCACCAACCTCTTATCCAAAAACACATATATTTTCTAAAATAGTAAAAAACGTCGATTATATTGACTCTCTGACAGATATCTTGGGACACATGAAAATCGAAAATAACGGTCGTGCCAATTATATTTACGCAATGGAAGGAAAAACACCTAAAGAAGACTCTTTTCCCACCATCGCCAACACCACTATACCATTTCAAACCACTTTATTTGTCCTATCCGAACCACCATTATTATCATGTCACCAAATTCCTGACTTATCAAACGATGATAACAATTTCTCCGATCTGGTTTCCCATCTAGTTGACCTCTACTTCAACCACGTTCATCCTTATCTACCAATTATACACAAAGCAAATTTTCTACGTCGACTCCACGATAAAACAAACCCAATTTCTCCTCTGCTGCTTTATGCAGTTTTTGCTATGGGATCAAGATTTTCTGATGATGTTAGAGTACGTTTGGATCCAATGAAACCTGAAACTGCCGGATTTTCTTATTTTAATCGTGCTAAGGGTATATATATATGCATACTATAAATTGTATATTTGATAATAAAATTTAAACTAATAACCCCGCTCCAAACTTAATCAAATAATAATAATAATAACAGAATTGCTTGATGATTTTTTGGACGCACCAAGATTATCAACGATCCAAGCACAACTTTTAATGATGAAATTTCAAGAAAATACCCAGAAACCAGGTTTTTTCTTCAGATCTTGGTTAAGTTTTGGTTCTATAATTCGTATGGCAGAAGAGTTAGGCTTAAATAAAAATTACGATGAATGGAATTTACGCTTATCGGTAGAAGATGCGATTGTTCGTAAAAGAGTATGGCAAGCCTGTTTCTTATTCGATCAATTTATGAGTGGTGCACAAGGTAATAATAAATAACGTTCTTAATTAATTAAATAAAAAAAAAAAACTTTTAATAATCAATTAACCAATTATGTTGTAGGTAGAAATGCTATAGTTTCATTATCAAATGCAGACATCGAACTTCCGAGAAAGGAACATTATGATGATGAACAAGAATTTCAATTACAAACGGATTTTATTCATCTTGTAAGATTAACAAAAATTCTTGCCAGTGTTATGTCATTCATATCACCAGCTGGATCTGGATGTTCCCCAATATTACAACAATCATGGAATTCAAATCCAAAATTATCAATTCTTGATAATGCAATAGATGCTTGGATGGCTGCTTTACCTCAAAGACTTAAATGCCAACATTTACAACAACAACAACAACAACAACAACAACAAAATATTGGTGAAAATTATCAACAAAATGTTTTATTACAAAATCCCTTGACACATTTTGCAGGCTTTTTAAATCTTTTATATTACACTGTTCTAATTTTACTCCATAGACCCTTTATTACTAAAATGGAAAATAATCGTTCCAATTCCAATTCCAATTCCAATTCATCGTCACCAGATCATTTGATTATTTGTACAAATGCTGCCAATAATGCTTCACAACTTGCATCTGTAATGTTAGAACGTTGGTCTCCACAAGTATTTCAATACACTCTTCGTGGTGGAAATTATGGTGTTTATTGTTTGGTGGCATCATCAATGATTCATCTTGTCAACATGTCTTCTCCTGATTTAAGATTTTCAAAACCTGCACATGATAATTTATTAAGGACATTGAACGTTTTAAAAATTTGCGTAGATCATAGTTCTGCACGAGAATTACGTGATAAAGTACATGGGTTGGAGGTGGCATTCTCGGCTCAACAATCATTAGGTTTAATGTTTAATGGTGGTGTACCAGTCACTACCAACAACTTAACCAATGCAACTACAATCAATACAATAAATAATAATATAAATAATTTGAGAAAGCAACCACTGTCACCTTCTACTACTTATCCATCATCACAATTAAAAAACAGATTATCATCAATAAATTCAGACATAATAATAAGTCAACATTTATCAAACTCATTATGTGATGGTGATAATAGTAACATTAATTTTACATATTTTAATGGTAATGGTAATAATAATAATAATAATAATAATTATAATAATAATAATAATTATAATAATAATAATGATAATAATAATAATAATAATAATAATAATAATAATAATAATCAAGCATCAATATCATCAATATCATCATCAAATTCGTCGTCGTCGTCATCAACTTCATCACCATCACCACAATTTAATGAACATAATTCTTTATATTTAATGCCATCATCGCCATCATCACCACAACTTCAAAATCATCACCATCTTGCACATCAACAATCACATGATCATGATCCAATGACATCTTCATTAACTAATCATCATTTTGAATTCACCAATACAATTGACGGGGGATTAATCACTTCATCAATTAATCAATTACCAATCACAACTGCTAATATTACAAATCCAAATCCAGAAACATATAATACAATATTATCTTGCAATAATAATAATTGCAATGGGAATTCCACATCATCGCCATCATCATTAGATCCAACTTCTACAAATTATTGGGACACTGATCACTTTTTAATTTGGAACCAGTTATCAAATGGCCGCCATCATCAACATCATCAATTACCACCTCCTGAATATTGTTCATCATCGCCTTGTAATTCACCACCGACTACAATTGTTGAGCCGGTGATAGTCGCATCTCAAAATAATGAGGATTTGATACCAATTAGTTTTTCGATATGATGTGATACGGCATGCATGATGTGAATATTTGATTGTGCGTTTTAGAAAATGAGCAATCCTGTAAAGAGAGTGTGTGTGACAAGATAAAAATGTAATTACATTGATTTTTATTATACATAACTCTGCCATCATTTAATTAATTATAACTATAAATTCTTTTTATTTTAATACCTTTATTTTTAAATTTCTTATTATTAATTTAATTTAATTTAATTTATAACTAACTATTTAATAATTAATAAATACAATACTTTTTAATACATGTTTTCTTTAAAAAAACATTACTGCAAGATTTTAATCTTGCATAATATTCATAATATTTATGTAAGCAGTGTTGTGCGACCACTAGTACACTTATACTGTAACACGCCTGGAGTATATAAATAATTTCACATTAATGTTCATATATCATCAATTCATACCTAGATTAATTGATTAATAGATAATGGAACAATAACAACAATAAAACTTTAATATCAAATAATAATATATTTAATTAAGATTAATTTTTTGCCGTTCCACTCTGCTGCTTACTACTAGTAAGTTTTAGGTATAGCCTTTGCTTACTAATGTATGAATGAGATTTATGTGTGGAGAAAATTAATTTTTAAAAAAAAAAATGTGAAAAATGTGAAACATTAATTTTAATACTAACCATTTTTTTTTTAATATAATCATCACCACCCATCATCTTCATTATATCTTACATCCTGCCTGATCTGCGACGTTAAAGAAGTGGCACTGATTAATCCATTACATGGCTTCTAAACATCAAGAACTTTTGAAATTTAAGTCCTATTTAATCGAGTAAAGCGCATATAAAGGTACTATACTCTAATTTGATAAAGTTTTCGTTTTTCCAATAAAATTTTTGTAATAATAATAATAATAAAGATTCCCGGCAGAAAAAGTTTATGACTTGTAATTTGTGTACTCCACATATATAACTAAAACTCTTCTTTGCATGACAGACCCTCTAAAGATACATCTGCATCTAACGAATTATAAAAGCTTGTTTCACAATTTACATATACTATATACTATAAAGAGAAAGTATTAATTGCAAATATTCTTTTTGCCACAATTACAATTATTTGAAGGATCTATTGAATTTATGGAAACAATGGTTTAGTTTTAAAATTATAGTTTCCAACTAAAAATTCTCATTTAATTAGGAAATCTCCAAATTTTCAGCCTCACAAAATTTATTGAAAGGCATTTTTTTCTTTTTATAATCATGGAGTTAGCCAATTTAAATTAATCGACTAATTTGAATTTTAATTTTGATATTTCAATGATTGGTGTTTCAAAGAATTAAATAGGTATATGAAAATTCAATCGATCATATGACAACTCATCCCGTTGTATAAAATAATAATTTTTTTTATTACTAATATTTTCTTTATACGCCAACTTTTTAAAATCTCCAGATCAAGTTAGATCAAGTATTTGATGGTGGTTGGTTCCTTATAATAATAAGCCACTTTTATAATTAAATTTGCATCACAACGAGTTTTTAAAATATAAAACCATATTCATTGAAACGCGATTAGTAATTTTGGTACAAGTTAATAAAGATTATTTATTGATTTATCATTTATTTTATTAGAGCAAATTCAGCGATAAAGTTGTATGTATTCTAGATCACAATATATTTGGCCAATCAAAACAAACCTCCACTATGGTCCTTTGGGACTAGGTCCCAAAAAGTCCCAGACCAACCGTTTTAGACAAAGGGCCCTCGTGTAACGAAATTTTAAAGTTCTCAAAAATACTTGTAATTTTTCCAACAAAATGTCGAAATGGTTTTGAAGTCATTGACGAATTACAATCAAATTGAATCACAACCTTTTGTTTTTGTTATTGACAAAATAATGATGATATTCAATTAACCTCGGCAACCTCAAGAATATCATCTTCACAGAGAGATATTAATTATACATTTCAAGAATCTAACTCACAGACTATTGAGAAAGATTATTCTAACATTCTAAATTGTAACATTTCTTTAATTCTAAAATTCTATTTAAAGAGAGAATTCACTTTTTAAAAGAGCTTGGAATTATTCTTAAAAGAAAGGTCATGTTTATTTTTTAAGGAATTTTCAATTAAGAGTTCTTAGGAATCAGGGAACTAGATGATTGAACTATTAATATGTATAAATAATGTTGTAAATTTCTTAACTTCATGTATAATTTTAATCAATAATCTAATGATCAAATAAAAACTGCTCTTCAAATTTTATTCATATGGGAGGATTTTTGGAATTTTTTTTATATGGGGTATACTGCAACAAAATCAGACAAAGTGAACATTGGTATTTGCCAAGAATTCCAGGGATCAAAATTTAGTCATTATCAATAAAGTTTATTAAACAAGTCAATATTATGCATTAATAAGAAAATGTTGTCTATTGAATGAATGATATGTATAATACTCTGATAATTTCATGATGTTTAAAAGACAAATTTAATTTTTGAAAATTTTTAGAAAAAGTTGCCAACACCAACCTTAGAGTTATTTTTAAATATGGCTCTCAACTAGTTGCAACTAACTGCAGCATGTAAAGATTGAATTGCAATTACAGTTGCGGCAATATGAAAACTGAATTGCGGCTAATTGTGATTCCCATCTTTAGTTATTTTAAGATACAATGTTTTAACACATCTTAAGAGCTTGGTAAATAAACGTTGTTTCATTTATTTTCAATATATATATTTTTTCATCAGTTAAATATTGTGGAGAATCATTATTTTATGCATGGATCTAACCAAGACTTTTTTTTTTTAAAGAAAAAGTTTTGAGCTTACAACTTGTTATTTGAATTTTGCATATACATGTGTATGTATTTGTTATCAATGTTATTTAAAAGAAATCTAGAATAATTAATATGCATATCTAAAATAACTATGGAATAAAAATATTGTTCATCGATGAAAAATTGGATCCAACAAATTTTAACAACAATGCTTAGTTGTCAATTTATTAAACAACATAATTATTTAATTTTTTTTTTCTTGGTGGATTTTTCTCTTGGGATAATTCTTGTTATGAACAATAGCATGTTCTCATCTTCAGTTGGAGTTGCAGTACAAACACTTGTAATGTATTCTTTCAAGTGAATCATACTTTCCATTATTAATTCCTATAATAATGCATATGCTTAAAACTCATAAAGAAAATAAACAAAAACAAATAAATTTTGGCACAAAATAAAAGTCAAACCTTGAATTTTAACATTATGGGTACACAACATGACATCATACCAACCTCAATGCTATTATTTGGTATTTTTGTACATATAATTTCACGAAAATATATAAACCATGAAATGGAATTGCCGTCTCATATATTATTTTTCATTAACTGTAAAAAATAAATAGAATTAACAAAGTTCCTTATACAATTAAATATTTAAATTTACAGTTACTTACAATACAATACACTTGTAATCCATAAACCTTTATTGTATTCCAAAATGTACTTCTTCCACCATACTTCCTGATAATTCTG
>CAJVPN010000603.1:0-24313 GCA_910592215.1 Entrophospora candida
TGCATTAAAGATGACTAAACTTTGGTCCCTGAAATTCTTGGTAATACCAATGTTCACTTTGTCTGGTTTTGTTGCAGTATGCCCCATATTAAAAAATAATCATCATTTATATGTGTAGATCATTACAAGCTGTGAAACGTGCTCTTGCATCTTTCCACAGGCATATAACGAAAGTCCATAATTTGATTATTCGTATGAAAATGTTATATCTGCCTCTGATAGGTGATTTGAAATTAATTCTATCTATCCATTTTGTTCGCTTGTATGTCTTTTCATCAATAACCAATATATATGTGTGTGTGTATATGTATGTCCTAGGCCATGTAATCAATACATAGTGAACTTTTATTCAAGAGAAAATGGGGATCTTAAATTTTAAATACATATTGGTGGTTTACCAGATAATGTTAATGCTAATAATACTGCTCAAATAAAGTAAGATGAATTATTATTTTTATCATTTTTGTTCTTAACAATAAAATTCCATTGTGTGTATATTATTTACTGAATTTTCTTTTCCTGATGTAATACAATGTACAGTTCTTCAACTTACTATTATTAATTTCATGTTCCTTGTTCTTTATAATCTCTATGTCGCTATACATATTTATGGAATAACTATGTGGAATTGGGAAATCGAACAATTGAAGCTGTAGGAAATCAAATCAAAAAAAAATAACAATTATTTATTTATGCTCGTTCAAGGCGGATTGCATGCAATTTTACGTTACAATAATGATATGTTTCCTGTTCTCTATAATCATCACAATTATTCATCATTCTTCTGTTTAACATCATTACCGCCGCACATTGTCATCGCCTTCATTATTATCTTAAACATAACTTCAAAGTATCATTAAACATCTTGATCATATCATAAAGATCTCTATAACTTCCTTGATGTATAAGATATTTTTCATTTTTCTGCTTTTTATTAACAAATGGTGGTCTAAACAATCGAATTAAATCAATTTAGGAAAAAATCAACAATTAAAAAACCAATAGTAAGTGACGCTTTTTTACCTTGTTTTATATCTATTCTGAATATAAGTCATCTCACATAAATTACGAATAATTCTATGTTCTATACCTTTTCTTTCTGCTGCTATTTTAAAAAATTTTATTGTGTTTTCAGCTTAATTTGTTTTAAAAAAAGTTAGTATTTCCCACTATAATCATCGTCATCAATTACTTCCACCAATACTACTACTGCTTATTACCACGTTCAAATAAATCTTGTAATAATTGTTCATCAGCTACATTCTCATATTCTCTAAAACCTTCGCGAATTCTTTGTCTAACGTAATAGATAGCAGGTCTCGAGTACAATACCGACTCTTCACCGGCCCTTCTAAGTCTGCGATATAAGGAAAGTGCTTGAAAGGAATTTGACGATTTAAGTAATGCCGAAGCCATTGAATAGTATATACAAGGAATTATTATTATTAATTGTTTGTGTCACAACATTTCCGGGTGTATAAAAATTTAGTGCGGAATGTACGTGCTAAACAAATTTGGTAATTATCAGCAGGTTTTTGGAAAATAGTTACCAAATATGGTTAGAGCCGCACTTTCACACACTAAAATAATACAGATAAAAATTCTTGATTAGATTTTGTCAATTCAAAAGGTTACTCTAAATTATCCAAATTAAAAACCAAATAAAATAAAATAAACGAAAAGAAATTCAATTAAGCATGCCTAAATCGAACTTTTTTTTACGAATTGATATCATTGAGGGCAAAAATTTGGCTTCAAAAGATACAAATGGTTATTCTGACCCAGTAAGATTTCAAACATTTTATCAAAGTAAATAAATATATTAATAAAAATAATAAAGAATACTCATTTGATTAATAATCTTTTTTTTTTAAAAATAGTATGTTACATTGTATATTGAAGATTCTACTTATCATACACAAGTTGTCAATAAGGAATTAAATCCACGTTGGAATGCGACTTTTGAACACAGAATTAACCAAGATAAACCACCAGAAGCAATTTATTTTACATGTTGGGATAAAGATGTATTTGGTAAAGATTATATGGGTGAATTTGATATTCTTTTAAAAGAGTTATGGGGTAATGGTATTGTTGGATATAATCATGAGTTGAATAAGGTTTATTGTTTATAAAATTAAATTTTTATAAATATTTATAATAGAAATGATAAATTATTTATTTTTGTGTTATTTTTGATTACATAGCCTCACCCATATCCATTAATCTCTAAACGGAAAGGTGAAGTTGTTTCTGGTGAAATTATTGTGAAAATTGGTATTGTTGATAAATCAACTGAGCCACTTAACCCTGATGAGTTGTTGACACTTTGGCGACATATGTCAAAATTAAATATTCAGGATGATGTTGATTCAAATAAAAAAAAGGATACGAATAAAGTCGATACAAAATCACAAACACACGTAAGAAAACCTAGTGTTTCACTTACCGATATCCATGGTTGGGTATTTATTGAAATTGTTGGTGCTAAGAATTTACCTGCAGCAAAAAATGGTAAGTTAATTATGAATTAGGGACAATATTAAAATGTTATTTATATTGATAAAACAAATTTTTTTTGAACATAGTGACTAAAACCGGTTTTGATATGGACCCTTTTGTTGTTATATCATTTTCAAAGAATACATTCAGAACTAAAGTGATTAGTCATAATTTGAATCCAGTTTGGAATGAAAAGTTTTATTTTCCTGTGAAACATAGTGAGGTTACTTACAAGATCAAGTTT
Organism: Entrophospora candida; assembly: GCA_910592215.1. Classification (NCBI taxonomy): domain Eukaryota; kingdom Fungi; phylum Glomeromycota; class Glomeromycetes; order Entrophosporales; family Entrophosporaceae; genus Entrophospora; species Entrophospora candida. The sequence goes on from CAJVPN010000603.1 coordinate 2,747, forward strand.
ACTGTTAATGATTGGGATAAATTTAGTGGTAATGATTTAGTTGCAACACAAACTTACGAGATAGCAAAAGTTATTCCAAACGCTCCTTTTAAATTTAACGGAGTTGAGGATCTTGAAAGTGGAATGAAACAAGAAGAAATTGATTTGGATGTTAAATTGCATTTGGATAAAGAGTATTCTTCTAAGCTTGATTTTAAAATTAATTATATACCATACGAACAAATTAAAAAACAATTTTGGTATTCACTAGCAAAAATTTATGATTCTAATGAGAATAATCTTTTGAATTATGTTGAGATTGAAACTATGCTTAATAGTTTAGGATCTTCTTTGACAGATAAAACTATTACAAGTTTTTTTACCCGTTTCAACAAAGTTCCCGCCAAAGATGAGTTAACATTTGACGAGATTGTTAAATGTCTAGAAGAAAGATTACGGGATACAACCATTTCACATATTAGTGCTACTTCAGATGGAGAAGAAGCAGAAAATGAACATATGATATATCTAAAGGAATGTCCTATTTGTCATAAACCAAACCTTTCTCGACTTACTGAAGCAGAAATTATTACTCACGTTTCAATTTGTGCTAGTAATGATTGGGGAAACTTGGATAAATTTGTTACTGGAGATTTTGTAACTGAATCGCAAGCGCAAAGGAAATGGTTGTCCAAAGTCATTTCTAAAATAGGATATGGTAATTATAAGATTGGTGCTGTAAGTATACATACAATGATGATTCTTTAACATTCTTTATTAAAAAGGATAATGATTATTTAATTAAATAATGATTGTTATCATTATATCCTTAGAATAATGCTAATATTATTGTTCAAGATCGCCAAACTGGTCAATTGGTCGAAGAAAAAATGCCGACGTATATTCGATTAGGTATTCGATTATTGTATAGAGGCATTAAAAATGTTGATTCTAAAAGAAGTAATTATTTATAATATTGATTAAAACATCTATAATATATATATATATATTATTCCTTTTAAACTAATTTTTTTTTATATACATAATTATAGCCAAAACCCTTCTTGAAAATCTTTCAGTTAAACAAGGCAAAAAATATGATCATCCCGCATCTGTTAAAGACATAAATGGATTTATTGAATTTCATAATCTTAGCAGAGATGAAATTCTTGATCCCATCGAATCATTTAAAAATTTCAATGAATTTTTTTATCGCAAGTTGAAACCTGAAGCTAGAAAATTGGATTTCCCTAATGATCCTAGTATTTTAGTTAGCCCGGCTGATTGTCGTATGATGGCTTTCCCAACAATCGATGAATCAATCGAATTATGGATTAAAGGTCAACAATTTTCTATTCAAAGGTTGTTAGGCGATGAAAGTGCTGCCAAGGAATTTGAAGGTGGTAGCTTGGGGATTTTTAGATTGGCTCCTCAAGATTATCACAGGTAGTTATGAATAAAATGGTTAAATTGATTAATTGTATATATAACAAATATCGTCCTAAAAATTATGCTTTTTTAAAAAAGGTTTCATTTTCCAGTAGATGGTCGTATTGGTGAAAATAAACCTATTGCTGGTGACTACTATACTGTTAATCCTATGGCTATTCGTTCAGAGTAAATAATTCTTATTACCGTATGACCATAATTTTCTTTTCATTTATAAATTTTTTTTTGTTATTAACATAAACAAAATAAACTTAGACTTGATGTATATGGAGAAAACAAACGCTCTATAACTTATATAGATTCACCGAAATTTGGCAAAGTAGCTTTTGTAGCTGTAGGTGCAATGATGGTGGGATCTATTGTTTATACAAGGTAATTAATTAATTTCATAAAATTATTATAAAAAGTAAAATTTTTTCTCAATTTTAAAATAATATTTAATTAAAATAATTCTTCTTTGTAGTAAACCATTTTCAGATGTTAAGAGATTAGATGAACATGGATATTTTGCTTTTGGTTAGTGATATATTTGAAAACTCATAATTATTCTAAAATATTATAATATACTTATGACTATTTGATTGTTTAGGTGGCAGTACAATTATTCTCCTCTTCCAAAAAGGTAAAACGGTATTTGATGATGACATATTAGCAAATTCAAAACAATGTTTGGAAACTTTGGTAAGTTTTTTTATTAATTATATGCGATATTTTGCCGATAATTTTTTAGTCATTATATCTTTATTATTTTTAGGTTCGAGTTGGGACGCATGTAGGAAGAAACCCAAGTCGTCATTAAATTTACATCAATATATATATTTATTTATTTATTTTACTTATTTTATTTATTTCGTTTATTATTTAATCTATTATTTGTTTATTCAAATTCATATTGCATTTTAATAAATTGATCACCATTTCGTTGAATAATTTTTTAATGGGCTTATTTTTATTTATTTTATTTTAAGACATATATATTTAAATTATTTAAAGTTATAAAAAAAAAAAAAAAAAAAACAAAAAAACAAAAAAACAAAAAAATACAAGCATCACAAAACAACAACAATGAATGGATATATGGATAGATAAATAAATGTATAGATTAAAATTAATTAATTAATAAATAAATAAATAAATAAATTAAAAATGATAATTCGGCATCATATATTTTAATATTGAAATAAATATCACAATATTTTCGTTTTTTATACAGTATCTTCATCACCTCTTAATGATATATAACTATTATTACCCATAACGCGTCGTCTTGACATTTTGCTATTTTTTCTTTCTACTAACGGCACATCATATAAACCATACCAATCCACATTTTGCAGCATACCACCATTCCCTTGTGACCAAAAATCAATACAATTATTCCAACATCCAAAATCAAATGGATTATTACTACTATGTAATTGATAATTTTTATTTAAATTCTTTAATTTTTTTGATTTCTTTGATTTTTTCCCTCCAAACATATTTATAATTTTACTAGAATTATTATTATGGTTATGATTACACCCTGATTCTGATGATGATGAATGCAATTTATTAGGATCTTTACATGCATCATCTTCATCCTCCTCATCATAGTCACCATCGTCATCAACAGCATTGTTGTCCATACCATCATTATCATTATCACCTACTTGTGCTGCTCCGCCTGCTCCGGGGCCTGCAGCTAAAGTAGCTAATATTTGTTCTCTAATATTTCCAGCCGTACGATTTCCAAAATATGAATAACGGTGGAAATTAGCCATTTCATTTGTCGTTTTAGCCACTGATATTTGATAGCACTGCATACCAAGTAATCCAATACTCCAAATAAGATGCAATGTCACCCAAAAACATAAAGCAATTGTCCAAGAGTCATATGCAAAATATCCACATATTGTTTCGCTCACAAAACAAGAGTCGGATGGATCTTTTTTATAAGGAGATGCTGCTGTTGTTATATCTAAGGAAAATATTTAATTAATATATATCATAAAAAAAAAATACCAAAACATTTTCAAGATTTATAAATGCTATTTACATTGATAAGAAAGATAATCAAAACTAATGATCGCTATCACCATATTGCCTAAAAAGATCATAAAGGCTCGATGATTTTTTACGCCTATACAGTTAAATATCCAAGGACAATGACTTATTAAAAAATGGTTCAAGTAAGAATAGTTAGTAAAATAAATTTAATATGATTTAATATTTTTTTAAAATAAAACTCACTGGTCAAATCTTGCCACACATCGATCACATATTTTGCAATGTTTTGATCGTAAAGGTTTTTTAATCTAAATTTTTTCATTATATACCAAACTTAAAAGATTAAATTACATATTCTTCGACACAATTTTCCTGCCAATATTCAAAAATACTAACCAAACATTTAAAACACAAATGCCTTGCATCTAACATTCCTTTGTTAGCTAGATCAATTATTAACTGGAATAATTAACAAAAAAAAGATTATTAAGAGTTTTCTATTCACAAATTATGTTCATATTAAACATACTTGTTTTTGTTCTTCACGAGATTTTAATTTTGAAACAAACCCAGGATCAGCAAGTACAGCCGTATAGAATGAATATAATGATGTAACAATCGAACTGAAAAATATTATATTCGTCACAAATAAATATGATGTGGCTATAATTTAATATTTATTATGTAAAAAATTAGTAATATATGACATTATTTATATCATTCATTTTAAACACAAAATATAATAAATGAATAAATAGGAATGAAATCTAATCAATTTCCTTAATCATACTAACCAACTAATATTTTGAAAATATATGTCAGACAAAACCAAAATGCAGTTGCTTGAAATAAACTAGTGAAATATGGTGTTCTCATCATAGCATCAGGTACTTGCGCTTGAACCAAAACTTTTACTATTAATAAATGAAAACCAACAAATATACAGACAGCTATAGGTAGCCCAATTAACCAAGGATAAATTGCCAAAGTTTTGAATGTCAAAAATAGCAAAATAAAAGGTATAGTATATATAATGGCATATGTTGTTTTCTATGTTGTGTAAGTGCACAAAAAAAAATTTTTTTAAAGAAAATTTTTAAGTCATGAAAAAAAAATAATATTTAATTAGCAATTTAAATAAAATTTGATACATAACAAACCTTTTCAAATAAATATATTTTTCTTTTTCCATTTTTTTTTATACCAGCTTCAGATAATGCACCTCTCCATACCTTTTGTGCATTCGTTTCTGTAGCAATGTCTTCGGGTGTTTTCCCATTTTCTTCTTTAATCTTAATATCTGAACCAGCTTCTACTAATTTTTTCATACAAGCAGGATTTCCTTTAATTACTGCCCAGTGTAAAGCTGTGAATTGAGAAGCGTCTATTTTATCTACAGAGGCACCGAGCTCTATTAATAGATCCACGGTCAATGTATCGCCCTGATAAGCAGCCCACATTAAAGGTGTATGTTGAAGGGTATCAGGTGTATCAATGTCCATATCTTGATATAATAAGTATAATACTAGCATAGAATTTGATGAATGAGTTGCCAGATGTAAAGCATTAAACCCTTGAGAGTCTCGCGTGTTTGGATCAGCACCATGATTAATTAAAAGAGTAACTAATGAAAGATGACCATTTCTAAAGAATCATATGTACATATATATAATAATAATTAAAGTTTAAAATATTGTTATATAAGACATTATTTAGTCTTTTAGCAAAATCAAATAAATAATGTTTAAATTAAAGGTTTGATATGACAATCTTTTTAATCCCAAAAAAACTGAACACACCTTGCCGCCCAATGCAATGGAGTGGCAACCAGTTCTCCACCTAACGCATCTATTTCAGCTCCATTATCTATCAAATATTTTGCCATAATAACGTGATTATTTATTGCTGCCCAATGTAATGGAGTAACATTATCTGAATCTCTATCATTTACTTTGGCATATCCATTCTCAATTAAATTTTTTGTTAGATGTAGGTTTCCTTGTTGTACAGCTTGATGAATCGATATTCCTAAACATAATATATATATATAATTTGTTGTTTATCAATGATGTATTATCGTTAATTGTATGCTAATTTGATGCTATGAAATTGCACGCCATTGTAAAATTAAGCAAATCATAAATTTTTTTACCCGAAGAATTATCAGCTGCTTCATTGTTGTCATCACTATTTGTTATTTTAGAATTAGTTGCAGCAATATTAGGTTTTGGCGTGCTGTTGCTGCTGCTGTTATTAGCGGTGTCTACTTGTTGTGTATTTATTGCCGTTCCTAATGTTTTTCCTTCATTATTTTCCGCGGTTCCATCTTTTGATGGTGACATGATACAAGTATATACTTGTTACTAACTTCTCTTTAAAAAATGTCTAAAGAAATGAAAATTACAATTTTAGAATTTTAGAAATTTTTGGTTGCCAATCTATAAGGAGTTAGACATTTTGTATGTGATACAAATTTGTAATACAACATATTTCCAATAATATGGTTGGCTCAATCAAAGATCAAATTTCATTCAAAAATGCAATAATAATAATAAAACTTTTCAAAACGGACTTCACGTGATTTTGGTTGAAAAAATTATTTCCTTCCTGCCAAATTTAGATATGATTGTTGAGTATTAGTCTAAGTTTAGTAACGATAATCTAAAACTAGTCTAAGTTTAGCGATGATCTAACGCTACATAGTAAAGTACATGTTTTAGAAAAGAATAGAACTACAAATAATTTTTAGTCAGTAGAGATTCAATTCCGTACAGTCTTTTTTTTTGTTCCGTACATTTTTTATTTATATTTTTTAATTTTGTACGGAACGGAATTTGTGAATTCCGAAAAGTTGATTAGTCTGTACGATCTTCGATTTTTATTTTTTAATTTTGTACGGAACGGAATTTGTGAATTCTGAAAAGTTGATTAGTGGGGGCCAGTCTGTACGATCTTCGATTCCATATTTTTGTTTCATACAGAGCATTTTTTACTACAGAGGCGCAGATGTACGGAATACGGAACCTCTAGACTCATTAAAATTAAAGACCTATTCTATCAACCAATAGAGCTGTTTTTTAAAAAGGTAGGACAGAAAATGTCTTTCTGTTAAAATTTGCACCGAGCCAACTATAGTAAATTTATAAAGTGACTGTGACACAGTAAATTTTTGGAGTGATCTACATTTCACCGAATTGTTTTCTCGAGAGCAAGCAAACAATCGATTGAAAGGGAGAAAGAGAATCTTTTTTTTTCTTTTTACTATGAGGTAAAACAATGAAGATACATGAGTCGCGCACAAAAAGAAAATGACTGCCCCCTAGTAAACTGATAAATTCACCATGAAACCAACCTTTCACCGTTACTTACTAAACCAGGCCTAAAAATATTAAGATTTGACACCAGACATTTAAACATAGATAAAAGCAAATGGTTATTACCCATTGTAATAATCTAACGGGAAGCCACCTTTTGCTATTGCAGATTTTATACCCTCAGACCATTCGATAAATTGTTTGTATCTCTATTGAGGCTACTAGAGGAGCTGTTGGTAGAATTTCATTGTTAATTTTTCTCTTTCAGTAATATTTCTAATTTAATAATTTCTTCACATGTGGGTTTCCAAATGTGGATAAAGAGAATCCTGCATTCAACGATTTATCAGATTCTAAATAATTTTTGAATATGTAAATTTATTAATAAAATGCGCCTGAAAAATCTTTTTTCATTCATCATATATGGGATTTGGACTAGGAAAATCAACCTCTCAGCTGATTTTTTTATTTTGAGTTATCTTACTTAATATTAATCTATTATACAAGGATTACGATTGGAGAAAAAATTGGATCTTGTTTGCATAGTAGAGGAATGAGATATAGGGCTTGGAATACTTTCTTTGTATATTAAAAACACGTGTAACCAATTTTAAAATAGATTTTTGCCTGAGGAGTCGATTTTCCTAGTCCAATTCCCATATTTTACTTGCATAGGAATAAGAAGAAAACGGTCTATACCCGAAACAAATTTAAAGAGGACGGACCCTTTGATGAATAATTGAAATGAAGATGAAAACTTTCTCTTGAAGGAAGTCAGATTACCATTTAGGAACGATAAAGATGGCTCTTTTAAAGTAAAGCTTGATATTAATTTTTATGATATGTATTCCGTAAGCCTATTATCTTATCCCGATGAGGTTTATTGCTTTCTCCTTGTATTTGAATTAGTTCATAACAAAAATGTCAAAATCATGTAAAGTTTTCAGCATCATGTTTTTAAAGCATGGTCACTTTCTATTCATTAATACTGTACATTTTGTTCATTTGCTACTCTTGATTCTGCATATTAGATTTGATAAGATGAGTGTAAATTGACAGAACAAGATATACAAAAATTTGTCTCGAGATTTCTCAAATAGTATAGGATAAAAAAATATATCTGCTTCAAATAATATTTTTTAATGTATTTGTTCATATTTTGGAATTAATATGGTAATAGTAAAGATAAAATGTATTACTTATAAGGAACGTGGAATTGAAAATTTTCCCAACGTTTCCGGCGTTTTTATATCCAATCACATAAAACTATGCGGAACATGGAGGCTACAAAAGGAAAGAAGTTTTATAAAAAAACACCATGATGACATGATAACATGCTGATCCATATTGCATATACATTAAGTGTCTAGAAGAACATGTAATTGATATAAAAACCGATTGGTTACACGGTTCGGAATTTATAATAATAAATGATCAGGAATATTTGATTATTATTATTGGATAATTTATAGATGCTGAAGTGTATTATTGCTTCAAGCTCAAATACCTAAATCGTTACAATCATTCTCATCTTATAAAGCCAAGCTGACGTTCCCAATGATACAAATTTCGGGGGGGGCATGTGAAATTTATGGAAGTCGCATCATTGTCAAGGAGACTACCAAGTAAATATTGTCAGAACTGAAAATTTCTACCTGTGGTTAAGCCTCTTTCCTTCCGATATGTTTTCAATTTATCACCCATGGAAAAGATCCCATGGTTGTAAGAGACATGCTTTTGCATGTTTGTAATTTGAAACTTAAATCAGTGATTTTTACAACTTGTATACAATTGTGAAGCACACATGCATCCATACATGCAAAAAAAAGAAGTTTTGACTACTAAAAATTTTCCACTATCACTTGGATGGCATTATGATGTACAATTGTCCTGTGTGGGAAAGAGGACATGGATTAAAATCCAACGAAACATCATTCATGGTTTAATTTTCCAATTCTGCTTGTGAGGACATTGTGTGGCTTTCCCAAAATTGCTTTCTTGGAATTTTTGTTTCTAGTATTATTATCATTATTTGGGTGATGCAATTTATCAATTTTATTTATTTATTAATTTTTTACAAATTTTAAGAACAGTATCACATAGCATCATGAACATTATAACACTATAATCAACATATACAATAATGGGGACAAAGGTATTATTCACACAAGAAAAGATAGGTCATGCTTTATTCTACTAAAATATATAATTAATATAAGAAAAAAATTACCAGAGGAATTGCATAGAAGGAAAATACTCGGACCCAAAACTATTGATGAATACTACTTATTTCTTTAGTCACCCTGGTGCAATTTATCATTGTTGCTAGTAATATCATTATTACCAAAATCACTAATTTATCTTTCTTTTTCATTTCTTTATCGAATGGTTTCAATGGTTTTCTTAATTTAATTAAGCATCTCAACTTTTTGTAGGGTAGAAAAAGTAACTAACTACCTCATGTCAACGTTTTGGAATGAATATTATGACAGATGGAATGAATATATAAGTGCGAATTTGAAGAAAATAGTTACAGAGTCAGACAGAGTTAATGATCATGGCTTTGATGAAGAAGATGACTATTACCCATCAGATATTGCAACAGGTGATAGAGTGGTTGGAATTGATTGACCTTGGAAAAAAAAGAGCTGTTGAAGTAGATGGAAGAAAAGAGAATTGTTTTAATTGTTCTACAAAAGAGTGGTACTTAGGTTTATTAGGGCTAGGAAGAAGAGGAAGGTCTGGGTGAAAAATATTGAGCTGTAAGTTATGATCTTATTTTAATAATTATTTAACTTTTTAATATATATGTATTTTTTATCTACATAGCTATTCCAATTTCTTCATGTTCATCTGTTAATCATTATCAAAATTAACTTAATTATGTTCTTCAACACATGAACCCTCACTTGAATTCTATGGCATAAGATGATATATGATGGAAAACCCCACATTTCAAAACAAAAAACATCTATTATAGAATTACAGGAGGAGGGGCAAAGGTAGAAGCTACATATGGTGATAGAGGATTTTCAAGCAGTTTACTGGGTTATGCTGCATCACTAGTAAAGAGTATGTATAGGGAATTAAAGAAAAGATGTCGAGCACATTTAGTTCATGAGTTTAGAACAAGTAGAATTTGTTTATTATGTGAAGGGTTGTTTGAAGGATGTCAATGATTCTGGTCGGTTCGAATATGTGAGGACATACGAAATATATATTTATTTATTATTATTATTTAAATTACTCGTGTAATATTAAATTAATTAGCCTGGAACATAAAGATCTTCTTGTCAATGAATTCCGGTGCCTGTTCCATTTAATTAGGAAGGATATGTTTGTTGATCTGGGTTATAACTTCATTTTGCTCATCTAGGTCATTCATTGACTGCAAAGGATAGCCTCCCGTGGAGATTGGCTGTAACTTGTTTAAGCAACAGATTTATTGCAAAATAATTAAAAACCAACTCATCGCCAGAATTTATTTATGACATTAGGTGGGCGCTTTGTCCCAATTAAATTTATAAAATTTATAAATAAATAGATTTAAAAAAAATAAAATACAAGTTAAAATATTTTTACAAGCATCACCGATTTGGTGAAAAGGCTTTAGCAGCAACCATACTTTCTAATCCTTTGTCAACATCATTATTATGATTTTTAATCTTAATAATATCACTTAACTTATTTCTAACAACTCTATTACCAACTCCTCCAAACCCAAAAGCTGGCGCAATACGAGCAATTCTGCTAATTGTGGACATTAAATAATTTTTGATTATAAACTTCAATCTGGAAACATTTGAAGCACTTGGTCTATTATATAAATCTAAACCTAATAGATGGAGATTGGTCGAGAAAATTTGAATCATTGCAGGACATGTTAACTGTGCTAAATTTATGGCATTCTCGGAATTTTGGATGATTTGTCGTTGGTGCAATTCATTTGCTAATTTTGGTGGAAGATTGAAGCTTGCACCGATAGTCATAGAGTCTCTGGCTGCAAATAATAAATAGGTTGCCATCGGTAAACCTTTAGGCGCAACCGTACCAAACATTCTGGTGAATTGACGATCTTTATAGATGCATGTTGTCATATTAACAATTGTTGTGCCCATAAATTTTCCTATTTCTTTACTTTTTTGACTTTGATTATTAAAGTAACAATGGCTTATTGTATCAATTGTGTTGGCTGTTATGTAAGTTGAAGAGTAGACGAAAAAAATCAAACCAAACGCTGGTTTTCGTATAAATGCGTGAGGTTTTGTTAATAAATCACGGAATCCTTGTTTAAGAGAAGCACTTATTGAGTTACGACCACTAGCATTTTCTACAATAGATCTATCGTAAAAAACAATGATGAATTAAACATATACCTTTGTGTGAGAAAAGATCATAAATTACTTTTTTTTTCAAAGCAAACTTGCGACAACAACCTTATTTTATTTTATTGTTATTATGTTCATGATTACCTATCAATGATTGTTATAAAAGGTGAAACTCCAAAAGCAGCAGCAACAGCAGCGGTAACATCTATTCCTAATCTTCTTCCAATAAAGTTTTTTTCAGTCATTATAATAATATAATTTATTTTTTATTATTTTTTTTTAGAACGCGGAATATAATTTTGCTATACAAACAATAATAATAATATATAATAGATTTATGTTTATGTATACTAATTTTTTATTTAGCAATTTCTTTGCAGATCTCTGATAATCTCTAATTTTTTTTTAAAATACACAATAAAAAAAAAGACTTTTACTACTACTATTATGATATTATATTTATAAAATTACAAACGATCAACATTGCCCAAATCTTTGCAAGCTTCTTGAACGCGTTTAGCCATAGTCTTTTCAGCCTCACGAATAAAAACTCTTGGATCATAATATTTTTTGTTAGGTTTATCATCACCTTCAGGATTACCAACTTGTGATTGAAGATAACCTCTTTTGGAGTCATGATAATTTTTTATTCCTTCCCAATATGCCCACTGTGTATCAGTGTCAACGTTCATTTTTATCACGCCATAGCCAACTGCTTCTTTAATCTCATCTTTAAGACTTCCACTACCTCCATGAAATACAAAAAAGACAGGCTTGTCATTTTTGGTGCCTAATTTCTCTTTAACATGATCTTGATGTTTTTTAAGTAAAATTGGTGATAATTTAACATTTCCAGGCTTATAAACACCGTGGACATTACCGAATGCGGCAGCTATGGTGAAAAGATCAGTGACTTGACTCAATTCACGATACACATCCCAAATGTCTTCAGGTTGTGTGTATAAATGTGAATTATCAATGTCGGTGTTATCAACACCATCTTCTTCACCTCCAGTGATACCGATTTCCATTTCAAGTAAAAGATTAATTTTACTCATACGTTCAAGATATTTCTTACATATAGCGATATTTTCATCCTTTGGTTCTTCAGATAAATCCAACATGTGAGAACTGAACAAAGGTTCACCGTGTTTTTTAAAGTATTCTTCATCAGCATCCAACATTCCATCAAACCAAGGCAAAAGTTTTTTAGCACAATGATCAGAATGTAAGATAACAGGTCTAATAATAATAAATAAAAATAAATAATATTATTATCGTCATTATTTAAAGAAATATAATTGATTAATTGATAATAATAAAAATTTTACTAACATTCCGTATTCCTTGGAAACAATTCTAATATGATGAGCAGCAGCAACAGCACCAATAATACTGGCCTTTTGATTTTCATTACTCAAACCTTTACCGGCATAATAGGCAGAACCACCCTGAGATAATTGAATAATAAGTGGTGCTTTAATGTCTCTGGCAGCCTCTAAGGCAGCATTGGCAGTAGATGAACTGGTAACATTTACAGCTGGAATGGCAAAACCATTTTCCCTTGCATATTGTAATACTTTGCGAACATTATCACCAGTAATAACTCCAGCTGGAATTCCAAGCTCCTTTAAACCCATTTTATATTTTATATTTTATTTATTATTTCAAAAGAATAAATTGTTAAAAAAACGAATATTATTTATTTTTTTTTAATTATTAATAAAAACTTTAAATAAAAAGTGGTTAAGCTGAAAGAGTTAATCTAATCAGTCAGTGTATGGAAATCAACTGCGCCATATATTAACATACAAATTCGTTTAATTATTTTACAAAATCTGCAACTAGTTTCAAAATTTTATACCATATATATATACACTATAAACAAAAATTTTACCACCCCTTTTAAATATATTATCCTATTATAATTTTTTAATTTCTTGACTAAATTTATTCTATTTGATCCTGAAATTCCCGATATTTCTCTAAAAATCTAAACCAATAATAACAAATTTCTCAAAAAGAGTTTATTTATTTAAAAAACTTTATTTTATAAATATTTTTTATATTACGTGTATGTGATGATGTGATAAAGATCACATGTAATTCATCAGTAAAAATCATTCGAACTTTTCTCTCCTTAATATTAAAGGTTTGTTTTTTTAGATTTTTAATTCATTGATTTGATTTGATTTTGGATTGCCTATTTATTTATTTATTTATTTATTTTTACACAAAATTTCGCCAAAAGAAGCCAAATCTATATTTGAACTGATTTTGTTTGATTTATGATTATGTTTATGAAAAAACCCGCTTTTAGCAATAATAATGATATAGTTTATATGGAAAGTGTTGTAAAACAAAATGAAAAAAACAACCAGAAATTAATCCGAATGGGATTAATCCGGGGCGTTGTCAATTAATTTTGTACCACACAGTTTTTTGTTGAATAAATACTACTAACGTAAATCTATCCCTATAAGGGTAGGCCTCGATATTTGCTTAAAACGACATGATGATTTCGCATAACCACTTTGCAAAATTTCACCACAAAATTACGTATTTTATTGTGGATCTTATATCTTTTACGCTTATCTGCTTTACTATTAATAGAATACTGTCTGTTTTTGGATTCTGCCAAGATAGCAGCAGCATAAGCGTTCTATTATATCTACGCCCCTTTTCCCCGTTCAATAACCTGAGCGCATGGATTATATCCGATAAAAAGCAACGAAGCCAGCGTCCATTCTTTTCGATAATTGAAAATCTAGGGCCTTGGTCATCAGCCTTAATTACAAATGACTTAGGAGCGCAAAGTAGAATTTACCAATACGATTCACGACAGTCACATTTTTATTTCAGGTATTTTATCACATAATATGACACCTTTGAGGAACAAATATTCATATTTTTCCTTTTGATCCAATAACAATCGACTGGTAATTTGTCTTGAATTTAATTAATAGATCATCAAAGGAATGGATGGGATATCAAGAATCTATTTAATTAAGGTTTCGTAAATATTATTTATTTTTTTCCTCCAAAGTAACGTAGGGTCAGATTTTCTCTGATATAAGTTTTTTAGAAGAAGATGGAAGGACACCTACATCCATAAAAGATGAAGAAGAAGATGTAAGTGTATCTTCGTTCATAATCATTGAAGTTACTCGAAGAAAATATTTTTTTGTCGCCTTCAAAAATATTATTTATTTTTATTCCCTGTGTCGCGAGATAGTCTCAAGGTAGGTTTGAAAGATATAAATTACTCGTATGCAAATTTTGGGTAGACTTATTTGGTAAATATGGAAAAGATGGAATATTAAATTTTTTTTTGTAAAGAATTCTCTAAAAAAGCATTGTTGATTTTTACCTCTTGATTACTATTTATATAGTTTTAGGGAGTTAACTCTACTTGGAAACCAAGGGTTAATCCGGGGATGTCAACAAATGTTTGTCGATAATCCAATTCGGAAATAATCAAAAAATAACCGATGATCTAAAAATTTTCCAGAAAAAAAAAATAAACAAATCACCCAATTGTAAATATAAAAAAGCCTCATTTACCACTAAAACCTGTCGGAACTCCTAGTATGAAAAAACATTTAAAAGATGTAGAAGTATCTGGTAGTGATAATGATGCTCACGATCTAACTTCTTCAAAAATAAAATCCCCAACCATACCAGTTGTAAAACCTCCTTTACCACCAAAACCTGCCAAGACTCCTAGCATGAAAAAATATTTTAAAGATATAGATGTATCTGGTGGTGGTATGGATGTTTATGATAAAACTTCTTCAATATTAAAATCACCAACTTCACCAACCGTAAAACCTCCTTTACCGCCAAAACCTGTCAGGACTCCTAGCATGAAAAAGCATTTAAAAGTATCTGGTAGTGGTAGGGTTGCTCATGTAATTTCAGGGGATGAAGAAGATGATGTTGACAGCTTTTCTTCAGAGGATGATGGCGACAATTACATAGAAAGAATTGGTATATATATTTATAGATATCTCTTAATTTATATATTAATTCATACAATAATGTGTTATTTATTATATATAGATAGATATTTAACTTGTTATATTTTTAAATAAATATGTATATGCTTAATTTCATTAATATATATATATAAATAACAATATAAAAATCATTTAACTAATTATTCTATTTATATATTTATATCAATTTTTAGGAAGGTCATTATCATCTTTAAATGTACCACACATACCTCGTCAACGTTCATCTTCTGCTTCTAGATCAAGAAGAAGGCGAGCAACATTGTCAGACTCATATACGACTGATTCACATACAGATGAAGATAGTTCTTATTCTTCTCGCACAATATCTCCGTTAACCTCTGCCACCTCATTCTTCAACACGATATCATCACCTTTATCAATGCCAACTTTATTTTATAGAAAGACAAAAATGATAAGTTTAGTTCCTGAAGGAGCTGTTGATCCAAATAATTTGGTACCTGCCGCTGCAATGATGGATCTGGACAATAGTAATCAAGCACCAATCTCGCCAACTACTCAGCTTAACGATCATATTCCTGAAATTCCTGCTCCTCCTCTTATAACGCAGCATACTCGATTGAAACAAAAAATAAAAACGCTGGAAACGAAAATATCCGAGTATCGTGCTGTGTATAAAATGAGAGAGGCAGGCCATCATAATGATGATGATGATGACGATGACGATGACGATGATGATGATGATGATGATGATGATGATGATGATGATGATGATGATGACGATGACGATGATGATGATGATGATGATGATGATGATGACAATGATAAAGGAGATCAAGAGATTGAAGATCCATTGTCTGAATTTACGACCGAGGAAATAAAAGAAACGATAGATAAATATGTAACGACTGTTGCGGGGCTTAAACGATCAATCACATTGTACAGAGAAATTATATATAAAGTTGCATCTGACCCTGATATTTTGGAGTTTGCTCCACACATGATAGCTTATCAATTGACATTAATTGATTCTGCTATTTTTCTAGAAATTGATCCTCATTCACTGTTAGCTCACTCCACAAAAAATCCTGATCCAAAAATAATAGCATCCACGGATTTTTTTAATTATTTAACACGTATTGTAGAATGTTCTATTTTGTCACCGGTTGATGCCTCTTCCAGAGCATTGGTTATACATCATTGGGTTAAAGTGGCGGCTAAATTACACGAATTGCATAATTTTCAAACTTTAAAGGCTATCCTTTCAGCTTTAGGTACGCCACCAATAAAAAGATTGAAGAGGACATGGACATGTATCCCAAAAAAAAGTATGGTGAAATTAGATTCGTTAAATGAAATGATGAGTGAGTCTAGTAATTATGAAAAATATCGAGAGACAATACAACCTGAAATATTTTCAAGAAAACCTATTGTACCATTTTTGGGAACATTCATAATGGATGCAACATATTTATCAGCAGCTATAAGAAACTCTGCGTCATCATCCATCAATTCACCATTGATTTCACTTTCCATGACTAGCACCACCACCAACAGCGATGATTCTGATAGTGGTAATGGTAATAAAAATAACAACATTACAGGTAATAGTTGTTTTACACATCCTATATCACGATCAATGTCATTACCCTCTTCACCCGAAAAAATTCTTACTTTACAAGATGATTCACGAGTTCAAGAATTACTGCATACAATGTTTCGATATCAAAATGGACCAAAATATCAACCAATACCGCCAATGTCGTATATAAAAGCGTCAACAAAACATCATTTTCGAGCGACAAGTCTTGGGGCTGCTTTACATCGTGGAAGTGTGATTAGATATCACAATAGAAATGATGACGATAATGAGATTATCAAGGAAAAACAACAAATTATAACGCATTATCTATTGACTCGGACATGGATTCCAGAAAAAAGTGTTGATGAATTAAGTTTGCAGCGCGAACCGCATAAACAAAAAAGTAGCCAAGATGGTCGGGCACTTAAAACATCATCATGGGGTGGTAGTAGTAGTAGTGGTGGTGGTGGTGGTGGAAAATCAAATGCAAGAGCTACTGTTTGAATTGATTGTATTATTATTTTTTATTTATTATAAAAAGACTCTTTTTTGTATATATTTCATGTTTTTTTTTTTTAAAAAAAATTGTATATATATTACGTATACATATCCATTTATATATATATATTATTTTTTATTTGTGCACACCAATTTTCAGATAGAATTTTAAATTTTATTTTTTTTTGTCACTTTTAAAATCAAAATTGAAAAATTGAAAAGGTATCAATAAATCTTATAAAGATTGTCACAAAGGTGAAATGTCTAAAAAAAAACTTTTCTGTGAATAGTCAAATTACTGATGGTGATTTAATATTTTGGCATATTTCTCAACAGGTTTTTATTTCATTTATTTTATTATTTTCTCTTTAAACAATTATTATTTAATAAAATTAAATGAAATGAAATAAACAATAATAATAAATGATTTTATTTATAAATTTAGACAGATGATGAATCCCATGATTTACATTATATGGTATAATTTCCTGCACTTATGTTGTTAAACAATCAATTGGAAAATGGCACCAATGTCACCGCCTTTTTCTTTCCCTCCTCCTCCTCTTCCTCCTCATATACAAATCCCAATCAATTCCCAAGAAAGAAGTTTGTGATTTGTAGAGTGATATTGATAAAGGAATATATGTCAAGAAAACGAGTTTTTTTTTAAAAATTACAAAACATACTAATGGTCATTTGTGAATTGGATTTATGATATTAGGAAGAAAGATAATTTCAGATATATATATAATATATATATATATTGAGGATGAAAATTTTACAAATTAATGAAATCTTAAGAGTGAAAAAAAGTCATGATGAGATAATAGGCATAATTAGATGTAAAGTTTTTTTTCTTTGGTTTTTTTATTTTATTAAAAAAATTTGTATTATTTTTTTACTTCAAAAAAAATTTTTATAAAATAAAATTTATAAGAGAATGTGCCTCTTGGATAGGCAAAAATAAAATTGGGTGGCACCTGTTTCAGAAATGTATAATTATAAAGAAGAAATAATCGGGATCAAAGTAGTTTGATAAGCTTGTGGAAATTAGACCTTGTCAGTAGCAATAGTTGAAAAAGTATGAAAAAAAAATTTAAAGCTATGTGTAATATTGAAAATGATTTTAAAAAAAAAAAAATCTTTTTATATGCATTACATGAATTTAGATATATGAAAAATTTTGACATGATTATTATTATTTTCAACAAATGTTACACCTTGAACTATTTCATCATCATTATTTTTTAATAATTCAACATCTATTATTTCCAGTAGATCTCGACGCATTAACTGATCAATATCATCATTACTCAACAATCCAACATCATTAACTTGAATATCAGTCAATTTTATTTTTATTATTATTATTACCAGGTATCAATCATCAACTTCATTAGAACCATCTGGTGCTTAGCTTTTGTGGTTTTAGTGATAATTATTTTTATTTGTCTTCAACTTGATCGTTATTTAATAATTTTGAAAGTTCCTTCTGAATAGTGAAATTTTAATCATTCTTTGAATCAGTTACTGCCATCTTGTTGTTTATTTATTGGTGCCAATCAATGCCTTCATCAGTATCTTTCTTCTTTTTTCTTATTTACTGGTGATTTCTTCTGATTTTTTGACTTGTGCTGTAGACTCTTCTATAGAATACTTTAAACATTGAAGCTAATATTTTTCTTTGGTTGGAACATTTAGAAGGCATTGATTCATTTGGCTCAACATTTTGATCAGGTTGTTTATTTTAATGGTTCCATTGGCATTTATGATAAACTGAGAGAAATTGAATAACTAACTTGTCAATAAAAAGATGATGCCTGGGAACTTTTTATTAATAATTAGCAAAATTAAAGATTATGGTGAATGGATCAAAGTTTAAACATTCGCATCATATAAAAATAAAATAAATGGCCAGATACAATCAAAAGAATTTTTATTATTATCAGGTTGAGAGGTTATTTGCATTCCTAGCTCAAGAAATAAATGTACATTTTGGTGACCAGGAAGCAAAATTCTATAAATAGCGCAATTACATCATTATTGGGGAATGAGAAAAATAATAAGAAAATTTTTTTTAATTTCAATAACCAATCAATCATGAGAAATAAATGATGGAAAGATGACCTCAAAACCTTTTGACTCATATACTTTAAAATCACCCAATGAAATTATTGATTTCCCTAAATTCAATTCCGATTTATCAAGTTCACTAATATTATAATCAATATCTTCTTCTTCATCTTCGCCTTCACCTTCACCTTCACCGTCATCATCATCATCAACATCTTCTTCTTCCTCCTCTTCCTCCTCTTCCTCCTCATCAACATCATCAACATCATCAACATCATCATCATCACCATTATCGTCACTATCTTCATCTTCTTCTTCTTCTTCATCATCATCTTCAAAAATCTCGTCTCCTCCAGTAAATTTTCTATTATTGTGATTTTGACTAATTGATGATGACGGTGATGATGATGATGACGACGATGATATAGTTGGTATATTGATATTTGATGATGATGATAGTTGACTGGCAGTGTTTTCGCCTTCAATATTCGTTGCAATTTCACTAAATAATTCTTCTCTCGAAGACTTTTCTTGTGTAGCATTCATTGATTTAGTGATAGAATTTCTATTTAAATAAAACCGTCCTGCAACATCTTCTAAATCAATTGTGTACTCTTCATAAATATAATTTTTTGATATGTAATCACAATCTTTAATTGTCAATGTTCTGAATATTTCACCATTATTACTATTAATATCATCGTCTGGTTTTTTTAATACGTATAAGTCGCCAGCAAATTGAACTATATTATTCGGCAATCTGTAGATTGATGTTATTCTAAAATATTCTTTTTCATCTGACTCATTATTTGAGGTTAATCTCACAAAATCATAAACTTTGATTTGTTCTGCACCGAACCATATTTCACTATAGTGAGGATAGCCTTTTGAGTCAACAATTCTTTTTTTTTGAATTGGATCTTTAATTAAATCAAGTTTGTTACTATTAATTATGTAATCATAAATTATTCCTGTTACAAAAGATCCCTGAATATTTTTTGCGATTTTTACTGCGTCCAAGAATTTAGTGAAATAAATTTCATTCGAGTATTCTTTGATCAAATCATCGAGATCTTTTGAAAGCCATGGTGATATAGTAGATGGTGGACGTTCATAAGTTTCATTAAATGTCAGAAGCTTTATCTTATATAGAATAGCTTGATCTGTTGATGAATCAGCAACATGGCTGTTTATTTTATTCTCATCGGTAGTAGTAACAACTTCAATTATTGTTCCTGGCCAATAAATTTCACTCAAGTTTTCATTATTTTTGCAATTTTCATTTGTTTTTAACAATTTAGTGGTTATACTTGAGCTTGTAACAGAAATCCAAACTAGTTCACCACTTCGATATTCAGAACCGTTAAAATTAGTTAATGTTTTTTTGTCAATATCATGATCAACATTATTGATGACTGATTTCTGTTGATGATGATAAGATCCATTTGAAGTTGAATTTATCTTTCTAGTGAACACTATTTCACATTTCCGACATTTACAACTACCTTTTTTACCAAAATAAAGCCATAAAAAGTGAGGAACGAACTCACATTTTGAACGATATTTTAAACCTCTAGGATTACCTAATACACACACGCATGTATTGTATATATGGTTAATAATGATAATAATAAACATAATAATAATAATAATAATAATAATAATGGTAGTATAGTCAAACAAAGAAAACTGTACCAAAAACAAATACATCGGTTCTTGTACTTCCAATTCCTTTATTTTGCGATTGATGAGAGTTCATAGGTAATGGTTCTGGTATTGAATTATTTGGAAATTTTCCTTGAACAAATATTTTATATCCATCAGGCATATCTTCCAATACTAATTTTTCTAAAGATGAAATATCGATTCTATAAATTAACTCATTTCAAATAAAAATTTTATTATAACCGATTGATATGTATTTTTACATACCTTTTGATTTTGTTATTTCAGTTACTTCTTGACCTAGTCTTTCCATCCAACTGTTAAATAAAAGACTTTTTTTGTCCAATTCATAAAAAAATTTTACATGGTCCTTATCAAATGCTTGTTTTAAGTGAGTAACAGGCCATTTAGACGAATCACCATCTGAATATTTGGCGCATATTACTCTGTAATTTCCAGTTTTCTCTTTATTATTCATAAATGATGTATGTATGATTTATGTATCAAGTTGTTATTTTCGTAAATAATTAATAAGAAAAAAATAACTAGATTCTATTTATTTATATAATTATTATACAATGTAGAACGATGATTAAAAATTGAACCGTGTAACAAAATGGAGTTATGTGCTGCTTATAACAGGAGAGACCGTCCTATATAAGGAATGGATTTTCACAATTGATTTCAATTTTTTTTATACAGTTTAAAATACT
>CAJVPN010000604.1:0-24285 GCA_910592215.1 Entrophospora candida
TTTTTAAAAGATAGGACAGAAAGTGACTTCTATACTTTTAAAATTTATGCAAAACTTAGGAGGTCTTTAGACCGAGCTAACTATACCACATTCACCTTCATAACCAATCTTTCTTTTTAAATAACTGGAGTGACAACAAGTGACAATAGCCACCACCATCATTATTTTGATAAACACTTATCAAAATATTCATCATGACCAGTTTCTTTTATTGTTGCTTTGTTTATACATTTTAAAAAAAGAAGAATAAGAAATTTTATTTGATCAACAAACACGTACTACGGGTAATATTAATTATAATTTATATTTGGAAATATCTGCATGTTATTTCAGATCACGTGAATCCGTTGATTTATATATGAAGTGATTTTCAGATACAATCCGTTATACGTAATAAAAGTTTAATTAATAATATCCGTTTTAGAAAGAGATTTCAAATAGTAAAAAATTGGGACCAAACTTTCAATCCGTTATTATTATAGAAAGGACTGTTATAGACAGTGTAGACTGTGTTTTGTTTATGTTAAAATTTCAGTCATTAAAAATCTTTGCGTCTAATAAGGTTAGAACTATGGTGAAAAATATGCTTTAACAATCCATCATTGGGTGTTCTTGTAGCGGTGGCAGTTAAGGTTTCCGGTCGAAACTCTTTCTGAAATTGCCGAAACACTTTGGGCAAAAATAACTTTTTTATAAGCCCAAAATATTTTTTGTTATTAGCCGAAATTGGGCGAAATTACTTTAAAGTTGTTTAAGTTAAAATAAGTTGATTGATATAGTTTTTTAATGTTCATGTTATAAAAAATACTGAGAAGCCCAAATTGCCCAAACTAGTTTGGGCTTTGAGAAAGCAGTTTGGACCGGAAACCTTAGTGGCAGTACATTATGATTGGTTATAATTTAATGTAATCATTAAAATTATAATAATTACGTAAAGAAGGCTTGTTGTAAATTTGATGATATGATTTGGGAAATGATGCTTCTTCATATGTAATTTTTTCAACTTTTAAAACATATATGCACACCGATCTTAATGTACAATTTTAGTTGTCTCCATTTTCAAAATGTATAGGTTCAAGGCAAATAAAGTAGAACAAAAAAACTTTTCGTATCTATAAACTGCACACCACCTACCTACTACTATCTTTCCGCGTAAATTTGGTCTACACAGTGAGTCTCGGTATAACGGATATTTAACTAGTACAAATTTAGAAACCATCTGCAAAAAATTGGATATTTTTGCAGATAGTTTCTAAATTTGTACTAGTTAGAGATTCGTTATACTGTGTATATAGTGATTTGAAAAAAAAGAACTTCTGTCGATCACAATTAGATTTAATGTCACGCGCACAGCATCAGTGTGCTGGGGCAGACGTAAAGTTGACATATTAATATATATTAATAAGCGCCATTATGTCATCTTATTAATCTATTTATAATATTTTTTTTTTTTAATCTAACAAATTAGATGAATAAAGAAGCCATATATTCTTTATTAAAAAATAGATACGGAAATTTTTTAATTAAATTAGTTAAAAAATATTTAATATTGTATCACAAAATCTTTCATAATGATTTTCAAATTATACATTCAACTTTCATTTTTCAAATAACATAATTAATATTTCATCAAATTATTAACGAAACTAGCAGCTTCAAGGAGCGTTTCTGCTCGTTATAGTATAATGTCTACTATTTCAACATCAGAAGCAGAAATAAATACACGGTCTTCATCTGCACCATCGGACGAAATGTCTAATTCAATTATTCCTTTAACTACAACTAATGTTGAAGATGAAATGCATAGAGCAGCAATCAAAATTTTACAACAATCAATAGATCTTTTAATAAATTTATCTAATGACGAGAATTTTTACATTTATCAGAGTAAATTTATACCACAAAGTTCTATTGGAAAACATATCAGGCAAGTAATTTCAACAATTAATCAAAGATGCATTAATTACTTGATAAATATTGCAATTAATATAAATATTTTATATCTAGACATATATGTGATCATTTTAGATCATTGATTGAATCAAAATCGCTGATAGAGAAAAGAATATTAGAGAAAAATAAAGAATATAATAATTATAATCATCCATTAGATAATTATGAAAAAAAGGATTTAAATTGGATTGTAGATTATGATAATAGAGTGGCAAATGTATGTAGTAATACACATTTATGTGTATGCATTTATACTTGTGTATATTTGTATGTGTAAACTAACACACATATATACTTCAATCAAAATTAGGAAGAAATAGAAACATCATGTTTGAAAGCAGTAAAACTCATCAGACAATTACAATCTGTTTTGGTAAATGATTCTTCAGTTATCCCCTTAACTTTTCCAATGAGAGTTGATTCAATAATTGATTCTGATTTATCAGTGAATTCAATACAATTAAATTCTACATACGGTAGAGAATTATGGTTTTGTTGCCATCATGCAGTAAATAAACAAACAAATAATTATATTCTTTTTTTTATTTTATTTTTTTTAAATCTTTTTTTTTGTTAATAAATATTTTTGAATTTATTAGATCCACCATTATGCTTTGATAAAGGTGATATGTATAGAATTAAACATCCAGTGTCCAAAAAATTTTGGTATTGCACCTTCAACTCTTAGAAGATGTCATTAAACTAAGAATAACAATTTATATTTATGTTTATATTATAAAGAAATAAACAATTTTCATATTTATTATAATAGTAATAGGTAACACCAATAATCTGCCCACACAAGTCAAAAATTTTCTTTTTTCATATCTAAATTTTATTACTATTACCATAAAAATTATATTAAAACATTGAAAAAAATTTTATTAGGAAAAATAATCAGTGAATATTTGATTATT
Organism: Entrophospora candida; assembly: GCA_910592215.1. Lineage (NCBI taxonomy): Eukaryota > Fungi > Glomeromycota > Glomeromycetes > Entrophosporales > Entrophosporaceae > Entrophospora > Entrophospora candida. The sequence goes on from CAJVPN010000604.1 coordinate 2,871, forward strand.
ATCGTTGTGGGGCTTGATTTTTATTCTCATGGATATATAGTCTTCCAATTAATTACCTTCTTCGTTCGAGTGCAATTTGCGTTGTTCTTCCACTGCCCAAATTTTTTCATTTTTATCCCTTGAACTGCAATGGTAACATTACGTGTTAAAAATATTTTGATTTTCCTTTAATAATTGTTGTCCAAACTGCCATAAACTATGTAAAACTTTTGATATAGAGATTTTTGTGCGATCAACCAAGTTTCAAAAAAAAAAATAATATGATGATAATTTTTGTCCAAACCCAGCCCACTATTAATATATATACCTCTTTGAGGGATATTCAAAAAAAACTTTACCCCGTTTTAATGACACGGAAACCTTTAGTAAATATAAAAGACAAAATATGCAGTACCTCATGGGAATCTATTATAGGGTGAACTGCATGAAATGATGTAGATAACATACATGATGGCGAAATAGTTTTGTTTCGACAATAATTTCGACGATTAAGGTTCAAACATTTCGAATATACCCTAACAGGTTTCGAAAAAATCAAAATTCGAAGTCAAAATCGAAATTTGTAATCAAAATTCGAAATTCGAAATTAATAAATAATTTTTGCATTAATGTCTTTAAAGTTCTTTTATTTCAATTTTTTGAATTTCGGATTTAGATTTCAATTTTGAATTTGATTTCGATTTTGAATTTCGATTTCGATTTTGAATTTAGTATTAGTATTAGATTTTGATTTTAATTTCGCCAAGTGTATTTCGATTTCGAAAACTTGTATGATTTTTTCGAAAGTTTCGAATTTTATCAAATGACTTTCGCCATCATGTATGGTAGATAATAAATATAAAAGAAGCACTAGAAATGCTGATTCGGGCAGACTAGGCCAATTTTCCCTGTCTCCAAGTCAGGAAATATAACAATAAAATATATTATTCACGAAACAATATTAACGAAATTAAAAACTCTTATACATTACTAAAAATAGTAAAGATTATCTCTCAAGATTTACAAATCAGAACCAACTTATCGAGACTATCTGGCTGAAGAAGTTGTCCAACTAGTATTAACAAGAGTTTATATGTTTTCCAACTCACACTTTTACAATGCTCAAATGCTTCCTTTTTTCAGACTTTTACCCTTGTTTGTTTATTGGCCGTAACCTGACTAAAGCAAATGAAATGTAGCCCTTTGCCGTTGCTGGATTAATTTTTGTAGATTTTTTCTATTCATCTATTATTCAGTTTATCTATCAGTAAAAATTTTCAATATTCGATTAATCGGATAACCGGTGAATAATCAGCGAATGTTACAACAACCTCTAAAAATAAAATAGTGCGATGTTTTTTTGCCCTCCTTGTCTTATTTGAATGATTATGACATAAATGATGGCGAAATAGGTTTATTTTAAAAATAATCGGATCTTAAACATTTCGAATTCAAACTTAAACTTTTGACTAAAATCGCAGATCGTCTCAAAAGTTCACATTAAGATTTAATTTGTTAGTTTATAATAAACAAATAAATATATATGAAAGGATGAATGTTGTCTTTCCAATATAATAGTCTGAAATGGAAGCCAAGGGTACTTTATTATAATTTTTTCAATTTCACCTTATTGCAAAAGTCCAGATACGAAAGAGTGTTTCTAAATATTCATCAGGATGAGTCAGTTTAAATAAGAGAGCATAGATGTCTAATATAGATTGTATCAAGTTATTTAATAAATCTAGCATTAATCTATATTCTAGGTCTTTACAAGTTTTAGGAAATTATATACAACAATATATGTGAAATTTTCTTCCACCCTTTATTTACAAAATCTAATAAATAGAAGGTTGATCTCCCAAGATTTGGGTTTTTTGCTAGAATTTTTTTGGGCACAAAAATATAATGAATAATTTATTATAACATGTCCTCTTGAATCCAAGGACACATGTGGTGGTACTGTTAATGGAACAAAGTTTTTTGATTATCAAGGTTGCTTTGCATTTCCTGTTGTTGAATTTTTAGTTATTGCTTTTCTGATAAATATTGACCTGGCCAGTCAGCAGAAACAGGTATTATATTATTTTTCAATATTCTGAAACACTTTTTATTTAAAAGAGCTCGAACATAATCATCCAGAGAACGTGGGTTACTTTCTTGTACCTCAACAGCACAAACACATTTCATAGATTGAAGCATCATAAAAATGAACAACAAGAAGACCAAAACTTTGTGGATTTTCTGTAATCCATTTTGCTTTACACATATTATAACTAATGTCAAACACGATTAATAAAGGAAAGCAGAAAAGAAAACAAAATAGCTTTATAAAGAAGAAATAGAAAAGAACACTTTAAGTTATAATGTTTTAAAGTTTGCTTTTTTTAACAATATTAACAATGGATTATTTTACTCAGATTTTATGTCACTTGATTTGATACGTGTAACATAAAATTTCATTTAAAAGAAAATCATTACCAAATTTGGTCACGAGATTCAAAATATTGTAACGCGAAAATTATTATTGCATTTCTGAGCATAACTTTCAAATTTAAAAAATCTATGAAAAGAAAATTCGAGACAAATTTTTTTTAGATTAATAGACACCCTTTTAAGCTGAATTGAATGGTGTTGGGGTTTTTAAAATCCAATGTGCGGATCACTTAATATTTCAAAAATTTTAACTTTTGAGTATAGATGATCCACACTTTATTCAACGTAATTTCTCCCATCATCATTAAGTCCTGGGAAATAATTTTCAGGAGAGTTAAAATAATTTCTTTATTGTTTCTAAATAAACTTTGTCTTCTATTGTTTATAATTTTATTAAGGAATAACAGTTCAAATAAATTGATTTCTTGTGGTGGGCAAGAAATTAGATCGCAGACAGCAAAGACAAGTTGTTAATATTAAACTATTCAAAACTTGACCATGTAATTTCTCTGTCAACATTAAGTCCTGTGATTTACAGAATAGTTAAAATAATTTTCTTGTTATTTAAACAAAATCATTGAAATAACTGTCACTCACATGTTGCTGATCAACATAGCAGTCTATTAGTATCCTTTCGTAGATTCTTTAATGTTAGTATAGATTGCCTTTTTTTAGTTTAGAGGTGACGGCCGTTTACGATCATTAATAGTATTTCTATTTTTTTGGGAAGGGATTTTTTTGTTTTCATTTCAATATTATTAGTCTATACAATTACGAAAAATGGCGGATTTTAGGAGCCTTGATCTTCAATCGTAAATCGTCCACGGGAGGAAATATTTAATCGGTAATCATATTTCGTTTTAACTATCACTGGTGGAAAAGTTTTGATTCACGATTCATATAATGAATTGTTTATGATAATGAAATTTTATAATATCTCAATACTTTCACAAATCTTTTGCATTTTACATAAATTTTATAATCGTGACATCTATCAATGTACATTTACAATGAGTGTCTTTACATGGTATTACTCGTTACGTCTTAGTGTTAATTTTAATCTATTTATTGTTATTATAATCTAAAAAATAATCATAATACAGTCAAACGAATCTATGAAACACATTTTTTGTTTATATATGCATATTATAATTCGTTAAAACAAGATTTAACTGTAAATTTTTATTGTTATTACCTTTAGTAGCAAAGTTTACAATGCATCGATTTATTAATGTCATCATATCTTAACCATGGAAGTATAGATAGCCATTCGTATTTGAAATTTTGTGGATGAACTTTTAATTATCGATATTATGACAGTCCGTTTCAAAAGTGTTAACGGGCAACGTTAGCAATGACATCATCGCGTTCCTATATTAAACTAATTTCTCGACGACAATAAAAAAAGTTAGTTCGTTTATCACTTTCCTTTTATAACATACTTTAAAAAGAGACTCCAATAAATTTCAGTTGATGAAAAAACGAATGGTACTCAAACTTGTCTGTATCATTGTTACTACTACTATCGTTGTTGTTATTATTACTATTTACTATTGTTATTCTAATTAATCGCTATTATTCGAATTATTTGTTAAAGTTTATTCGAATAAACGAACAAAAAGAATAAAAGAAGAATAATAAAATAATTCGAATTAAGATTGATTTGTATTACAAATAATCCGAAAAAGAATTTGCAATACGAACAGAAACTCTAGTACTAAGCTTGCAGGTATTACTATCACTACTACTATCGTTATTATTATTACTATTACCACTATTATTATTTTTTCTTCTAGGAGATGGTTCTTGTTGTAAAAAGTCTTCTAAACCAATTTAAACTGCTGTTAAAATATTTCATCTTGTCTCAGATGTGGAAGATCAAAGGATGAAAATAAACTTGCATGTTCTGTCGTTCTTTGTCCATCTGTTTTTCTACTTCTCCTTGTTGTAAAAATAGTTCTGAATTACTTGCTGCATTATCTGATGATCCAAGAGAAGAATTTTCGCCAGGTAATGATCTAAAGTTATATTCTCTCAAATCATCAGGCAATGCTGCAGAACTACTTTCACCAGTTTCAACATTTTCTTCGCGGATGCTGCACCACCAGTGTTTTGATTGCTGTCGAATTTAGCTCACCAAACAATATCATAATACTTTCTCGTGTCGTTTTGCAAGTTGTTTTCCTTCTTTATCCCGGTTTTTATTTTTTATTTTAATAAAAATTTAATTAGTTGAATGCACAAAATTTACTTTTATATCATTATGCAAATACAAGTAAGTAATGATAGACCAAAACTTCATTACATCACTATATGATTATCATTATATATCGAGCAGAATTTATATATAATTCTTATTATATTGTACGATCCACCAATACTAATGCCAAATGCCAACGCGTCATTGATGATGCCACGATATAAAGGGATTGATTGACAATAATCAGGAACCCAAGTAGGGTTTCTATTCGTAATAGCAATACAAATTTTATTGAATGATTTTGAATTAAAAATTTATTAATATTTGAAAATGTATGTCTTTTTTCTTCAACAAGATAATATAAATTACAATAATTATATTTATAGTCTATATATATTACTACTACTACGATTGCTAGTACTATGACTCGAGAAAAGTGTCATCTACTATTATTTATAATTATTGTTACTATATACAAAGGCTAAGGAAAAATAAATTGATAAAGAAAAAAATCATAATTGGGACTGGATTAAACATATGTGTATTAATATCATTATTTTGTTCGAATAGAAACTCTAGAACCAAGTCGGTCCTATCTCACAGTAGATGATTTCGTTTTTTCATCGTTCCTTCCATTATTTGAAGGGTGGGTATCGTCAATGAACTTCTCTTGGATCCCTTTCGTATATTTCTACTTTGTAAATAAAGCAGACATTTCTAGACTAGGAATTCTAGCAAAATTACCTTTTTTCTTACGCTTCTTATTCCTTACCGGGGAAGTTTAACTCTAAAAAAATACAGGATAGGTTATTCACAACTGCGACTAACTGTCCCAAGAGAAAAAAAAACACACGGGATGCATCGAACTAACTGTTCATTACCGTGGATTAACCGTTCCAGTGTGATTAGAATACCTCACGATTCCAGCAAGTTTGACTGTTATAAAGGAAGGATACCTGCGCAAATAATTTTATGGATTGTGCTTTTACTGATCGCGAAAGACATGTTATGAACCGCAATGATTATGAATAATAATAATATATATGTGGTACCTTTCCACCTGACATAAGTGCATAAAAACTTTCAAGACGTAGGTATTATTGTAGGAGAAAGTCTTTTAAAACTACTTTGAAGAAACGAACGTCAAAACTATAATTTTGAAACCACACTATCCAAAATGCACCAAGTTAGTGGCTTTGCAATGTTTCGTGAATATAAGAACAATAATCGTCACGATTTTTGAATTTTATTGATATTATTCATAACTTACTTACCCACAACTGCATTTCCGGGACATGTTTCTATAAATTGAAATAAGCCGCATTCATCATCTTTGATGGTGGTGGTAAGCCATCTCCCCTTTTATTGTTAATGAATAAATGAAATAATAGAGTATTAATAATCACCCACTATAACCATTTGTGAAATTATTTTTGAAAATAGTTAATTACGATTAATACTTAGCTATATTCGCTTACTTATCTACCATATAATTAATTTAAATAATAAATTTTTGGTATAACAATAAATTGCATCACACTTATTTTTTACCACAGCAAGGTGATATTAAATAAATACCATGCAGAATTGATACGACTAGTTAATTCAGTGTTGGAACGTGGTAAATGACCACAAAAAAAATTTTCCAACACTAGGAGGAGTAGAGGTACTGTGTTTGTAACTAATCGCAGCGAGAGTTAATACACACAGCATTCAATAAATCACGTAAAAACCATTCCTGTGAGCACAGAGGCCATAGTTTTCGCCGATGTTCGAATAACTATAAACTTGCCCCACCACAGTAAAAACGTGAATATTTTCATGCCTTAACGCATGTAATAACTCTCAAAATAATAAGTTCTGTGCTGATTATAAGAAGGTAGGTATCAGCATAGTTAAACTACGGGGGCCGAGTCCCTAAGAGGTTCGTCTTACTAGCCGCCCATTCAAAGGGCCCCGTAGAGTTCCATACACTAATGAGGATTTCAACGCGTAATCAAGCACCCAATCGCGCATTGGGTTTTATCCCTCTTTAGACTACTGCATTGCAGTAGTGCGTCTATGGTATGGGTGGCTATAACGGCCATCTTGAATGTTGTAAGCTCTCTCTCTCTTGTATATACTCTTTAATAAAATTTTTTTTTAAAAAAAATAAAAAATAAAATAAAAATTATAATAATAATATTGTTAATATTGTTTTTGTTTATTTGATTACAAATACAAATTACCAATTGGATGGATATTTTACAGGGTACACAAAATTACCCATAAAAAAAAAGGATGATCATCATAATTTGTGAAATGCAAACAACTCAATCAATTGATTGACATTTCAAAGACTTTATTGAGCAACTAAACATTTACTCTCACAATAGTAACAATAATTCAATCAATCAAATTAATAATAATCAAATAATACCAAATACTAATATAACATTAACAACATAAGCCCAAATAATCCAAATATAGATGATTGATGTGTTTTTATAAATCACAAGGGTAAACACCATTGATAAAATGAAGTTGTTGTCTCTGTAAAATAATAATGTCTGATGGTTGGTTGTGTTTGAATTGGGCGGGTTTTTCATTTCCTTCAACTTGGTCCTTCCAGCAGTTTCCGATGATGATTCGATGCTTCCATTTTCAAATAGAACTTTTATGGTAAAGCTGGTATGTCATACATGTATATCATTTAAAGGCTATAGACTATTAAAGTTTGCTAGAGGCAGAGTATTTTCCAGCAGAATACCTTATTTCTAGGACTTTTTAGGCATTCCGCACCTTTAAATTCAATCTTTACCTTTCAAAAAATATAATACCAAATATAATATAATTAATAAAGAATGTCCACTAGTAAAGGAAGTTTATTTTGTTCATAAGGTAAGTACATTTTGTTATACTTTCATCATATTTGGTACCAAATGTTCTTTTTACTCCAAGGAAAGTGGTTGAAAATGATCTGAATCCAAGATTTATGTGTCAAGGGCCACTATTTGGACTAGGGTTTCACTAGATTCATGATTCGTAATCAATCAGAGCATTCAAATTGCATCAAAAAATAAGAATTTACCTGGATCAAACGGATCAAACAAACAATTCAATTAAGATTGAGATGTATTATGAATTAAAAAGTTGTATTACGAATAGAAATCTTGTTTGCAGGTCGAAAGTCAGTTTTTGAATAAAAGGATCCACTTCACTTTATGGTAGTGTGTGCTATTTCGCTAATATAAATCTTGAAAATTGAAAATTGCATTATTTAATGAACAACTTCAACATCATAGAAAAAAAAATTCATCATAGTCAAACTCTGGTGATTGATTCATCATAATTCAGTGATTTCGATAATAAAAGAATTTCAGCATTAGTTTTTTTAAAACAAAAACTTGTGCCTAACCAACCCTGTCTTATACACTATGCAAAGTCTGTTCTGCGTATCAATATTGACCAGCCTATATGTATTTCAACTAGACATTAAAGACAGCTTAAGTGCGTTTTTATTTTATTATTAAACATTTACTATTATATGTAGTTAGTTTCAAAGTCATAAAGCATCATCAAGTTAACACAACTTGTGTGCATGTAAAAGTTGCTCTTTTCATTTTATGAAATCTAATAATAAAAGAAGGAATGTTAGTAATGGTAACAAAAGAAACATTAGTAATAGTTACTATAATTGTATTGTAATAGTATATTATAACAATTAGCTTCCATATAAATTATCAATTGATGAAACTATGGATTTTTTTTTTTTGATATACTAATACTAATACTGATACTATTATGATTATAGATTAAGATGGTCATTTTTTATGTCCGGTTCAAATATAATTAATTATCCAAGGTCTTATTTTCTTTATTTTAAAAAATAAACAACAATACTTTAAATGGCTAGAGCATGCCATTTTAAATGAACATATTAGTAATTATGAATATGAAACTTTAATAAAAAATAAAAAAATGCATTTGGTGATGTGTATTGTGCATATTCCTCAAGTCATCAAAAGCGTGGCATTAAAATCTCTCAAGCTTTCAATCAAATCATCTGTAAAGGAAATTTTTTTTTTGATTTAATATCTTCCACTCAATAATTCCTTTATCTTTTCCTTCCGATTTTGAGTTCTTCTTATTCATATGTCTCTGTCAACTCTATCCAATATCTGTCCTAATGTTTGTTATCGTTATTCTCCGTACGATAATACGACCCTGATACATTTCCAAATTTTCGTATATTTGAAAAAAGAAAAATTTGGCATACATGTATTGTATTTATATAATCTTTATAGTTTCCCCTCTACTCTACCAATTGCCCTAATGCTTTAGCTGTAAAGCAGCCATAAATCATAATTCCTCCCCCCGTCATGCTTTACCGTAGTGACAAATTTTCATATTAAAACGAGTCCCATTTTCGCGCCAAATTCGTGTTGGTCCATCACTACCAAATATTGTAAAACGAGTCCACTCCCATCCATCGCACCATAATACGACACTTTTCCATCGTCTTATTCTCCAGTTTCGTCTATCGATACATCATTAAAATCGTTTTTAGCGTTGAATTTCGTCAAGAGGTGGCTTTGATACTCCGGATTGTTTTAATCGAAACATCTAGGCTAGTGGATTAATTACGATAACTTTTTATACCATTCTATTATTATTGGCAACAATTTCTTTTAAAGCTTTTTTTTTTTTCATAGTCACCGAGCAATTTTGGTCTACCACTTCTTTTGTAATTTCTTTCTTGTGTGACCGACCATCTTTGAAAAGACCAATAATTTGTCGATTTTTTAATTAAAAATCATTAAATTTTATTATTATTTTAAATAAAGTCTTTAAAACAATGCTGTTTAAATTGACTACTACTTGTGTGAGATTCGGGTTCGAGTATCATCAGATATATATATAACCTTGTTACAACAAAGTCGTTGAAACAAGATTACTAATCGTGTTTCAACGAATTTTTGTGTAACAAAAGAAACAAGAATTTAATTATAATTCGTATGAAACAAGGTTTTGCCAAATACTAATACAATAATAATAAATTTTTAAATTTAAGAATCTAAAATACCTCGGTCGAGAAGTCATTTGAGATCATTTACATGATTATTGGTAATAAATAATTCATTTTAACTATATTGGGCGTTAATGTTAAATTTTTTGTGTAATGAATGATACAATATAAATAAACCGTACTACGCTCGTTCATTATTTTGTTTCTCGTTTATTTATAACAATAAAAAAATTTTTTTATATATATTGTGCAGGTTTATCACATGCGAGTTATTTAATATACAAATTACCTTAAAATCCAATTATGGATAAAATATAAAATCTAAATTTTTGAAGGAAAAAAATTTTTACATTTTTAAATTTCTCTTTTTTGTTAAAAAAAAAAGTATATAATAATATCACTGTTCATTAACAGAGATATTATTATATATTTTTTTAATCCAAACATTCTTTTTTTATTAATATTACTGATTATTGATTAATCGTTATTATTAATCAACACCATCATTGTCATCAACATCACTATCATCATCATCGTCATTAATATCAAGCTAAACTAAAAAATGGCTCAAAATGGTGTAGAACACCAATTAATCAACAATAATTCGTCATTTATTCCTTCACCAATTTTTTCGCAACATCCAAGAAATCCAGAGCCAATATTTAACAATAACAATAACAATAACAACAACGACATCATCAATAACAATAATAACAATAATAATAGTTTTTCTATTCCTCAAATGAGTTATAATCCATATCGAAATTCGAATAATGTTAATGGTAGTGGAAGCACCATTTCTGCTGGAAGTAACGATAGACTATATAACTTCCAAAACGAAGAAAGAAACTCTCCTGTAACCAATAATGAAAATACACCTTACAATTCACGTGCTCTCGATTCAGAAAGTCAACAATTAAATAATATAAACAATAATAATAATGATGATGATAGTGATAGCGATGAAAACTCTACAAGAAAAAAAAAGTTCTTTCGTAATTTTCGTAATGTTCGTAATAGACGTAAAGCCTGCTGTTTCATATGTTGCGGTGTGACCATCTTACTTTCCATAATATTCATATTGCTTGCCATATTTGTAATTGCTCCGTCTATTGCTCAAGGTGCCGTCACTGGTTCAAAGTTGGCTTTTTCAAGTGTTAGCCTAACAAATCTTACTGAAGATAGTTTTCTTATGAAAGTATCTGGTGAAGGTAAATCATAAATACATAGTATTATTCTTTTTTTTTTCTTTTAAAAAAAATTTGATGATTGTTCTAACACTTTATAATTTACACCACACACTGTATATATTAGTTACAAATACTGGCCCATTAGCTGCTACTATTGAAGTTCCTGATGGCGTATCAGTATCTTGGGAAAATCTTCTGATTGGTAATATGCCACTTGATACCATTTCAGCTGCTCCTTTTGTTGGTGCTCGAATTGAATCAACTCAAACTTTTAAAATATCAAATAAGACTGCATTCAGTCAATTCAATAAATTCATGTTGACTGAAAAAGAATTCACATGGCATTTGGAAGGTGTTGCATCCGTAAAGGCAGCCGGCTTGAATCTTCAAAATATTGTTTTGTCCAAAGATATAACCATGGGTGGTATGTGTTGGCATTTTTTTTTTTTGTGTGTGTGCGTTTAATTTACCTTTATATTATATATATTAATCTATTATATTAATGATATCAAATATATAGGAATGCAAAATTTTCCATCTGTTACAATTGATAGTTTCAATGCACCTTCTGAAGATCCTCAGGGCGGTATTGTTGTTCAAATAGTTTCTACCATGGGAAATCCTTCTCCTATTAGTGTTCAATTAGGCGACCTTACTTTTGACATTCAATATCTTAATCATACGATCGGAGAAGTTTCTGCTACAAACATTACCTTACTCCAGGGCGACAATAAATTAAATTTGAACGGTAGACTTATTCCTCAGAATACCACTGATTCATTGGCTGCTGTTAGCGATTTGTTTTCAAAATTCATTGCCGGTCAAAATGCCACTACCGATGTTGTTGCAAAATTGGTAAAGCCTGACAACAACACAGAACCTGTTTCTTGGTTACAATCCGCATTTTTGGGTACAAGGTTGTCCGTAGTATTAGCTGGACCTCAAAATCTCTCAGTTATTACTGGTGTCACCATAAATACCTTGGATCTAGACTTTCTTACAGATAATCCATACATACCAATGGCTGCTTCACCTTCTTTAACTGCCTCATTTAGCATACCTTTTGGTTTCCCGTTGTCGATGAAAAAAATTTCTCAAGATATTACAATGTTTGATGGCGCTACTAATCTAGCCAAACTCTCAACTCCTTACACTGATGCATCAGGCAATACAACAACAGGGATAATCAAATCAAGTTTTGCTCCTACTCCATTCCAAGTAACAAGTGGCTCTGAAAATGCTTTTGATGATTTTAGTAAGAAATTGACCACAGACCCGAAAGTTGATTTGGTAATGAAAGGTGTCGCGAATTCAATTGCAAGTACCCCTGTAGGCGATGTAGAAATTAAAGGGATCAAATTTTCTGTCAATTCATCTTTAGATGGGCTTCAAGGTCTCAAAACAAAGGCAGCTTTAGTCAATTCATTGAAAGTTGTAGGTGGTACCACTGACATGATGTTGATTGACCTTTCAGTCACACTATTTAATCCATCAAATGTGAAAATCAACATGGGTGATATTAATTTCGATTTGTATTTTAAGGAGAAACAACTTGGAAAAGTTCTTATGAAAAATTATGTTTTAGACCGTGGTGAAAACACTGGAAATGTTGTTGCACAATTTGCACCAAAAACTGACGATGCATTGAAAGTTGGTAGAGACTTATTAAACAATTTTATGGCCGGTAAACCGAATGATTTAGGAATACAAGGTACTCTGGAATCAACAACAATCTCGTCATTGAAAAAAGCATTGTCTAGTCTTGAACTTGAAACTTCCATGCCTGGATTAAAATCGGATAAAAATGTCATACTTAAAGCTAGATTTGCCATTGGTCTTAACACAATATTTGATTCGAAAGGTACTGCCTCGATAGATGCATTCAATCCATTAGACACCACTATCAAATTTTTAAAGATCCAATCAACAATCACATCGGAGGGCAATTTGATTGGAACTATCGATGAAGATTTAACAAGTGCTCCTGTGGTCATTGAGCCAAAACAATCCGTCACCACAAAAGATTTTGAATTGAAGTTGAAAATTACTCCCGCTGCTTTGAAAAGCTTATTTGAATCGATTAAAGGTGACTTGTTTACCGATATTTCTTCAACTATATTGGTTGCTATTGGTGATTATCAGACTACAATTGATTATGGTAAGTTCTTTTTCTTTTAAAAAAAAATATTTAATTTATATATATATATTTTTCACAAGTTTAACATTTATATATTTATATAGTGCAAAATAAAGTATCAACTGGGTTGGGAAAAGGTGGAGATGGCGGGCCTATATAAGAGAGGGAGTGTGTTTGTTTTTTTTTTGTAAATTGCTTAAATAAGTGGGACATTATGAGTTACTATTTTTTGTATTATAATAATAATAATAATTAATTAGAGTAGTAATATAGAACATTTTTTTTTAAAAATTCAAAAATTCAAAATTCAAAATTTAATAATAAAATAATAAAATAATAAAACAATAAAATAATAAAATAATAAAATAATAAAATAATAAAAATATTTTTTATTATTGTTTTACACATGTCCAAAATGCACAATCGTATAAATATTTTAACATTCCATTTGGATTAATTGTATAGGTTGATTGAAATATGTTTTCCCTCTTATATATTGAAGTTTAAATAAGGGATATATATATATACATGATAATTAATACGTGTCATATACATAATTAATATTGGCATTTAAAAAAGTTTTACCTGAAATTGAAATCCAGTTTTTTTCACAACCATTTTAACCTCTTCTAAACTCAACTCAATCGACATCTCGCCGGGTGTATTCTCGTAATGATACAATAATGGACCTAATATCAATACAAAGATTATTACTTATTGACAAACCTCCATTTTTAAACAATTATTATTTACCGATATTAATCCATAATCCTCCGGGCTTAAGAATACGATGAAAGAGTTCGATATATTCTATAATGTTTTTAGCAGTATCTATAAAAAAACTGGTAACTATACAATCCCACTTGCCTTTATATATACATATATATATATATATAATATTATTTTAATAAAATTAAAATGAAAATCAAAAAAACTTTTAACAATGAATTTTTAATCTACCTATGTGTTGACTGTCACCATAAACTTCTGTAAAATCTCCTGCCACCATTGAAAAATCAGATTCAGGTGGGATACTACTAGGCAGCACATCTGGTATATAAACAGGCACTAATTGATCTTTAGATGACAAAATGTTGGAAAAAGAGTGGATGAATGGATATAATTCGTATTGATTGATTCTCTCTATCCTAAAAAATAGCAGAAAATAAGTTTTTATTATTGATACTTTTAGGAGGGAGATCTTTATATATATTTCTTTTCCTTTTCTACCTGTTTAATATGAAATGTGATGCTAACAACTAATTGAGTATATGCCTATTAGTGAATTGTTCGATATGTATTTGGGATAATTTACAGATAATGGAAATTACCATATAAAATGAAAATTCATTTCCTATATTTATAGATATAAATTTAAAATGATAAATAAATTTTGAAATCTAATAAATTCTATCAAATAATTTAAATATGAAGTACCTTGAGAACTAAAGCCTTATTTATGTCAATAAGCAAAATCATAAATCAATAAATCAATTTCACAACACACATATGTACAAGTAATAACCAATTTAGTACCTTGGTTTACTATATCAAATGCCAATCTTCCTAATCCAGCGCCTGGAACTAACACTTGAATATTTTTTCTTTTTTTTTAAAAAAAAAAAATGACAACTTTTATTAGTAATGGATGATCTATATGATTTATTTATAAAATAGCAAATTCTATTGTTTTTCTTTTAAAGAATAATAATCAATAAATGATTTTAAAAAAAAAATCACACCTTTCTTCAATTGGAACATCTTTATAAAACTCAAGTAAAGCTTCTATAATAGGTTTATATGCCGCATCTCGTTCTGACTTTCCCTATAGACATTTAAAAAAACATATTTATATTTATATTTATACGGCTACGTATTTAAATATATCTGATATATACATACTTCTACTGCCCATTCCCTAACAAATTGTTTGATCGTACTTCTAACTCTGTCCATATCATGTTCTGTTATTGGTAAATTCGATTCTTCAACACCTTCTTCAACACCTTCTTCACCATCTTCTTTCTCAGCTTTAGTAGATAAATTTTGGCTATCCTGATCCATAAACGATGATATTTTTTTAAAAAAATAATTTTTATTTTATTTCGTCTTCAAAATTAGGGAAACCTAAAAATTTATATTTTTTTTTTGAAAAGAATTATCTAAAATACTAACAAAAGATTTATTTTTATTTTTTTTTTATTATATACACGCACATTATTATTTTCTTCGTTAACAAATAGATTTCCATCCGCTAAAATTTTCTTTAATAATTGATTATTTATCGATATAGATTTATCTATTTCATTCAAACGATCCAAAAAGCCTGGAACTAACAATTTATGTTGTTCCGGAAGATTAATATAATCAATTCTTCTTCGGTTATTTGCAGAAAGCGCGTTTGATTTATATAATGCAAAGCTATTAAGAACTTTTTGAAAATGCTGTGGTAATTGCAGTGAAATAGATTAATTAATTAATCTATATTTTTTATTATTAAATATATAAATATATATATATAACCTTTGCTTCTTGTTTAACGATATCCTCGTCGACACCATCAGGATCGTTTAAAGGCATGTTAATTCGTTTTTTTTAAAAAAAATTGGTTTTAGTTTGATAAATCAGTCACACACTGGCAATCCTCGGATTAATAATAGTGGTAGTAACGTGATTATGTCAATTTTTATGTTTCAATACTAGACCCTGCATGAGCTCATTCTTGGACTTTCTCAATTGTTGATGAACTTGGGGGTTTTTTAACTTTATTTTAAAGTTAAATAACTCATTTTCAGGATTATTTTCCTTTAATATTTTAGTTGCCTCGTTTACTTTGTCAGTATTGTGAGCCGAGGTCACATGTTTTCAATATATTCATTTTTAGTGGAAAATTTTTTATAAAGACAACCGGTTAATCAATCAATTAACTATGTAATTAATATTACAGAACCTTGCTCATAGGAGTAAAGGCAGAAATATAGAATTATCTCCTTACAAATAATTCGTTCTGTAAAGCATTTTCACAATTTAATAATAAATAAATAATTCTTTACGTTTCGCTTAATAAAACACGTTTGTGATCGGAAATTTAAACAATAGGATTTAGTTGTCAATTTGTTGTCAGAGCAAAATATATAACTGAGGTTTTGGTCATTTGTTTAGTAGAGAAGCAAAGGTTTGGTTTCAAGTTTTGTAAAGTGTAAATGTTTTGTTTTTGTTAGAGAGTTTAATGTAAAGTGTCAAAGTTATCGTTATCGCATATTGTTATTTGTGTTAAAGTAATTGTTGTAACGAACGGTTATTAAACAAGCAGCTTAAAGAGTCTTGTAAAGAGACCAAATTAATAAAGCTTTTAAGCGATTAAAGAAAAGTAAAAATAAATAAAGAACTTTAGAAAAGCATTTACCGCTTTTTAAAAAGGTCACATTTATTTTTCTGCTTACAGATTCGTCGAAGCAATAAATGGGATGATTGTTAAATAAATTCGTGAAATAGCTTAATTGACGAGCATTGAATATAAAAGCTTACAATTAATTAGCGAAATTAGCTCGAAAGTTAATACGAACTGCAATAAATGTAAAACAATCGGTGTTAACCAAAAAGCTACATCGCAGTATTAGTATGCCCCATATACAATCATTTGAACTTAAGTTACACCATTTTCTTTTATTGTGAATTTATTATAATAATTGCCACTTCTGTTATACAATTTTTTATTACTCTACCATCCATTGTTATTGGTTTAGCCCATCAAAAATATACTTTTGTGCCGAATTAGCTTGACTTTGGTCCCTGTCAATCAATTAAACAAATATTTTTGTTTACCAATCGGTTTTTTTACTGCTACTTTCTTTACCCAGAAAAGCTTTGACGATTTGTTGGTACAAAATAACAATTCGAATACACAGTAACAGGTAAATTCGATAAGTCGGCCATGAATGGCTGGGCATGATGGACTTATCAAGAACACGTGACTTTAAGTTTTTAGTATCAAATTATAAAACGTAAATGGGGTTTTTAAAAACAATGTTTATTTACACCGATCATTATATAGTTGTTCGAAATATTGTGAAATCAACCTTTTTATACATACAAAACATTATAAAACATAAATGCATCGTTCATAATATAAAAAAGAAATAGTTTTTCTTCTTTTCTAAATTATCAAATGAGATAATAGTGATGCAATTAATGCTATAACTTAAAATACAAATGCATAAATGTATACAAAAAAGAAAGCGTTTTATCTGATAATAACTGAAATGGATAATTTTATATTACAGGTTACCAAGAATAGTAATGATGACCTCTCATTCAATGCAAATATCACGTGAGACCGACTTCTCGAGAGTAATTTAGAAGGGTTGGCCGGCTTATTATCAAGAGATTTTAAATATTGAAAAATTTTTTGGCTGAATGCAACTTATCGAGTTTACCTGTGTAATATGATCGATATTAATATTAACAGTAATATATATATATATATTTAGTATATTAATCAATTATTTATTTATTTTAATTGAAGGATGAATCATTCCAAATTCTGATTTATTTGATCAAGTAGTCTAATAAATTATTGTTCTTCGAAAATTTTCATATTTTTTTTCATATTCTGTTTCTACAAGTTCTCTAACTATTTCATATCTAGGATCAGGTACAAGTCTCATATCAATATCTGCACTATAAAGTAATTTTTCTAGTTTTTTCAACTTTCTATTGATGGCTTTTCGAAACCTATAATTAGGATCTGTCGGTTCAAGTTTTATATCAAGTATATCATCATGTAATATTGAATCCAAATTTTTCCTGGGTATTTTTTCTTGAATTTTTTTTGCCATATAATTAGTTAATTAGTAAAAATTATATGTACATATGTATAAAATTAATTATTAGATGAATGATTGGATAAATAAATAATCAATAATTAATAAACTGTATATCACCTCTTAATCTTCTTTTTCTCCTTTCCTCTTCTCTTTGTTGTTCCTCTACTTCCTCTAAATAACTTCTTTTTTTAACAGCAATTCTCCCAGTTTCTAAAATTGGCAATGTCTTATTAAATATATCAATTGATTTGAGATTTTTTCCTTCTTGTTGTTTTATTGATGACAATGATGATGATTCTTTTTGTAAAGATGATGATGATTCAGATTTTTCTAACAAAAATGTAGAATTCCTCAATTCTTTCTTAATTTTAACCATTTCATCAACTTCCTGATGTGTAAGATTATGTTCATTTGCATCTTTTATCTGCAACTGTTTCTTTTGAATATCTTCAAAAGAAGGCATTCGTAACTTGGCAACTTTCATTGTTATTCGCCAGCGATCAAATTCACCCTAAATGAACAAATAGATGAATTCTTTAATTAAATAAATAATTATATATAATTATATATGACAAAACTTTTTAATTCTATACTTGATCAAAGCAATTATTTGAAATATTTTGAATATTGAATTGTTTTACTGCTTCTGCATGTTTTAATAGAAAAACTTTATTGGTTATAGATTTTTCAATAAAGTATGGTGTTGATACTTCTTCAACTCCTATAAAATACATATACATGTATATTATTGTTAATGTGAACATTGATAAAAAATGAGGTTACAACTTTTTATAATAAAAATAATGATTGTGAGTTTTATACTGCTTACCAATTACTTCACAAATGCGATAAATTTGTCTTCCATCTTTATTTCCTATATTTAACCTTACAAAACTTCCTATAACAGTCTTGTCAAAATATTGAGTAAACATCCATTTAGCAACTTGAGAACGTGTAATCTGGACTTTCTTTAAATCATCTATTTTAATATCCTAAATGATTTGATGTGAATGTGAATGAGAATGAGAATGGCTTTGAAAAAAAAAATATTATACCTATGATTATATTATTTTTTTTACATCATTGTGAGATTTATCATTTGAATCATCACTTGAAAGAGCTCCATTTTCACTTTCATCATCATCATCATCATCATCATCATCCTGTGAAATATGTTCTCCTGGTTCTGGACTTTCAGATCCCTATAAATATTAAACAATTACAACTTAATAACAATAATAATTACTATTTATTTACTATGATATTTACAATTTGTCTCATTTTTCCTTTTTCTGCACGTCTTCTTTTTAATTCTGCCAAATCTGCTTTTTGTAAATCTTTCTTTTTTCTTGATGGTCCTACCATCAATCAATCAATAAATATTTGATGAATAATATATATATATATATATATATATATATATATATATATATTGATAATATAAAAACATACTTCTTTTTGAACTACCAACTTCTTCTTCAATTATATCATCTTCATCATATAAATTTTTTATAACATTTAAATCCATATTATGTTGTCTCTAAAATCAATCAATTAAATAAATAACTATTCTTATCTTGATGTGTATGAATCATAAATCAAATAAATATACTTTTTCAGCTCTTGATGCAAGAATTTGCTCTCTTTCTAACTCTGGTAAATTTTCTAACCTAAACAAATAGTTTATTAATTTGTCAATTAAATATTAGTGAAAATGATGTATATAGTATAATTACTAGCTACAAATACCTTTCTCTGTCAACATCATCATGATATAAATCTGGTCCAAATGATTCAGATTTATTATTATTAGCATCGCCATCCTCTTCGGAATAATTACCACGACGAGATCTAGATGTATATAATAACAAGTATTACAAAATGTATGTGGACAACTTTTCAACAATGCACACATCTATCTACTACTCACAATGCTTTTTTTCTTTTAGTTTTTACTCTTTTTTCTGATCTATTAGAAGTAGAGGTAGAGGTAGTGGCTTCAGTTGAAGTTTTTCCCTCGCCGCCAATAAGTTCAAGAATTTCATTTTCTAAATCACTCATTTTGATTTTTTTTTTTTTTGAATTAAAAATTGTATAAAATTCAATGTGCGGAATGTGCGAGTTTTATTACACAAGAATCAACCAATAAACGTTGGTAAAAAATTGTGCAAAAAATCCGTGCAACAAAAAAATAGTGATGTAATATATATCGAAAAAATGCTCATTATTTAAATCTTAATAATAATAAATAAATAGTGATGATCTAATGTACTAAAGTATAGAAACAATAATTTAAATCCACCTAATTCAAGTTCTAAATTAATTTATTATTTTTCAATTGAATGCCAATTCTGCTTAGGCTTGATAATTTAAATTCCAACATGAAATAAAAGAAGTTTTGTATGTAATATAAATAACTGTTTTTCAATTGGATTATTCAATTTTTTAGGACCAGGATCCTGGTTTGTGGTTTTATTTAAATTGGACCAATTTCCAACCTCTACCCTTGCAAATATTTAATTACAAATTTAAAATAGTTATGAAAGTTAAACATTATCATTATGAAATAAGGAAATAAATACTCAATCCTGAAATGTTTTTATAATAATATTATATTAAATAGATTACAAAAATACCAACAAGCACATAGAAAGATTAATCAAAATTCTATTTGTTCACCAACACCATAATGATTATTATTATAAGCAGAACTTGGTAAAGGTGGTGAGATTACAAAACATATAAATTGACCTGGTGCAAACATATTATTATCTATGTATAGTTAAAATTGTATGTGGCCCTGGTGGTTGTCATTGTTGTTGTTGCTGCTCCTGCTGTTGGATTACAAAAATATTGTTCATTTTTTTAATTTTTTTTTTTAAATTCCTGAGTCTTGTGCACTTTAAGAGCAAATACATTCTGCAACAGAAATTGATACTAGATGCTGGTATGCCATTAATATTAAAACTTGCAACACTTTTCTATACATTAATTGGAAGCAAATAGAAATTTGTCCACAATAAACATTATCCTGATTTTTTCTGTTTTATGGACTGGAATGCTTTCCACCTTCCATACAGCATACATCCACCCATGTGTCTCACTGACTGACTTGATGAACATAATAATAGTTGATGATAAGATAGGCAGGCAGACATTTTGTTTTTTTTTGATATACTATAGCAATAAAATCTAGATTAGATTTTGGTAATGTTGAAAGCAGAAAAGAGAAAAAATATTACCAATGGACTTGAAACAATTGCTGGACCTTTTTCTTGATTGGTGACTTTTTTAAACTCATGGCCTGGGCACTTTTCTTCACCCCCAAGTCATACAGCCTTTTTTTGTGTTGACCTTTCTGAAGATATATTTCAATAAAACTGTTAATTCTTCATTTGACCAATCTCTTGGACCTGAATGAATGCCTCCTTCAGACTCCAGTCAATAATCAAAGAAAGTTGTAAATTAAAGTTGGTGACCTTCCTGATTTGACCTTCTTTTGGGCATGTGAATACTTTATTGCTACTGATATGGTTCTATTATTATTATTCCTAGTAATGATGTTAGCCGTTTACTACCTAAATTGGTAATTTTATTTCTATAACAAGAAAGTAACGCAGAAATCTATTACCAAATTTAGAA
>CAJVPN010000605.1:0-24257 GCA_910592215.1 Entrophospora candida
AAAAATTCATCCAAATGCCATTTATACTAGCAGTTTATTAGATTTTACAGGTCTTCCACAACCAGTGAATTCCAAAATGGTGACAATTATTGGTAATAATAATGGTAATTGTCATCAATTATTTGATTACTAATTAATTTTAAAATTCAATAACATCAACATTAATATTATTTTTTTATAGGATCTAATCAAATCAATTTAGATAATATTAACAATGGTAATTATTTAATTATTAATTTTAAAATTCAATATCAACATTAATATTAATACTATTTTTTATATTTATAGATTCTAATCAAATAGAGTTAGAAATTTAGATCCATCTGATTATTGAAATTTTCACATTGGCCTTTTCATTATCATTATTTTTATTAGTGATGTTAGTCAGTCAGCTGATAAAATTTTCTCAATGTTCGTTTCATTACTTAGAATCAAAGCTCCGAATGCTCCGAATAAGCTGAGTCGAGCCGAATTTATACTTGGCTCAAATTTAATATAAAATTACTACAGACCATTGAAAATAATTGAATTATGGAGTATAAACTATTAATATCCTCTAATCCCTTATTCGAATATTTGCAATTAATATTCGATTCTTATTCGAATATCTTCAAATATCATAATACTTTCGAATTAATACTAATATATTTTATTTTTTATTAACATTCATGTAATTAAATATTAAATACATAAAATTTTTGATAATATCACATTTTAATTTGTCAGTTGTTAAAGTGAATACTTTGTTTCCAAGATTCCATTAAATATAACTTCTTGTAATTAATTTATTGCTGATTTGTCTCTTTTGTATGAGGAGGATAAAAAACATGTTGAAGAGCTAGCAAGATTTCATTAAACTCAAAATCTTCAGATAAAAGACACAAGTGGCTCCAATGTATTTCATGGCGTTCTTTAGAGGTCTAGAAGTCACACGTTAAAGATACATATTCAACATCAGCAAAATCGATTAATTTTAGTGAAGGAATTTCATAGTTCAGTAGGGATTCAATGAACTTACAAAATGTCTAAATAATGTATCTTCTAAAATGTTAAATGGTCGAATAATCAAACAATAAATCCATCAAGTCGTGATTGGTTTTGTCTTGCTCTTTTTTTCTATACTACACCTGTTTGTCCTTTAGATTCTAACTGTTATAATGAAATAAACATAAATTTAGTATAAGAAATGATAAATAATATTCTTTTTGTTGTTTTCGTAACTGGAAGTATATTGTGAGATTTTAACGAATAGTTTATTGAATTACATGACCCATTCGGATGTTCTAGAGAAACAGGTACTTTTTACTTGACAAATTTGTTCGTCTCCTTCCTCAATAAAACGATCCCAAATATAGCTTTCTTTAGGTCTTTTACGTTTCGTCAAAGTTTTATATTATTTTTTTATTGGCGGTCTACAAAATTTATCATTGGCAATGACGAAAATTTAGAATTTATCATTTCAACGAAATCTCGTTATACCAAAATTACTAATCGAATTTTATGTTTCTAAAAATCCGTTGAAACGAAGTTTGGCTGTATAATTTCACAACATTTGATCATATATTTGAGGAGAATTAAAACGAAATCTAAAAACGGTCAAAAAATCTTTATTATTATTGAGTCAAGCTAAAGTTTCTATTCATAATACATACAATTCAGAATTATTTGCTTTATTTAGAAATTCTAAATTGAGCAGTTTCAAATTCGACCTGAGTTCAAGAAAATAGGCTCTTAAATTGTTTTTTAGGAATAAATAAAAATGAAATATCATTCGTTATATCGAGCCGGCCCGGCTCGTTCGGATCTTTACTTTGAATGACAGAGAGAAAAAAACATACCATTTATTTGTAAAAAAATACTTGTAGCAGAATAAAAGATAATAATAATAAAGAAAGTAATAAAAATGGTGGCGAATTAAGAGACATATCATTGAATAATAATAATAATAATAATAATAACAATGAACCATTAGGTAAATAATAATCGATCTTTTAATCATGAAGGGGATTTTGAATCTGATAATACTAGTTTACATTCCTCAATCTCAACTAACTCAAATAATCGTACAATTATTGAAAAAAGATCTATTCAACATCAACATGTAAGAAGTAAATAATAATTAAAAAAAACAATATTAAAACATGTAGAACTTTAAACCACTTATTTGTTGGAATCAAAAAAAGCGATTTTGAAGAATTTACTTGAGTCTTAAAATGAGGAATTTTCTTTTTTTTTATTACCTTATATATAGTTTTTTCCATTTTCACTTTTCTCTCGGGATAAATATAAATCTAACAATGACTAATAATAGTTTTGAAATTTCAATAAAACATAAATTATTAGATCATCTCTTAGTACTCCGTTAACTGCGCTGCTACATCATCACCAGTTGCTATTGATGTCGTCATATAAATAAATGTTTTACATTTATGATGATGATGAACACACTTCCATAGATATATTGAAGCCTGGATACAAGAATCATCATTTTTTAATGAACAATTTTATAACAATGGCGACAACAACAATTGGTTATTTTTTGGTATGCCAAGATGGCAGGTACTATTTAACATCACCAAATTTTTGATTCTTTATTGAAAGGACCAATCAAATTTTACGTAGGTAGGAGCGAAATCAGCCCTTTTCGTATAAACTTAATTTTAATATCATCGATTTACACAGCATTTTCGGGTACAAAAAAAATTTATTTATTATTATTATTTATTATTTATTTAAATAATTTTTTAAAACGGAATGTTGTTTTACTTCGAAAATCTTTACCTCGTTATTTTATTTTATTTTATAGAGGATATAGAGTTATTTTATACCACAAAAATCTTGGATTTAATCTACATGATGTGATATACTTTCTAATAGTTGTTGACCCACCCACCAATAATAATAGTATTACCTATCACATTGTCGTGGTATTGATTGATGATATAGTATTGATGTCACAATTACTATAATTATAAAATTGGATTTTGGATTTGGTAAGCGCGTATAAAGGTATAAAGGTATTGCGCACTTTGAAACAAGCCTGTGCCTCAGGCCAAGTGAAACTTGTATTTCATAAAGGATGTGTATAACCCTTGGCTTGAAATTCCCACAAAACTATTTTCACGTGATATTTTTCCATGTAAATTTTTGTCGTCACTCTTGTATCACATATTAAATAATTTACGTCAAATTACATGAAAAACTAAACTCGACTTGATACGTGTAACATCTGAATATTAAAAAAAACTCGTTTTTATTTATTTATTATTATTTATTATTATTAATTTGTACTATTCATTACTTTTGATTCATTTTTGTGCTCATTTGATAAATGTCCATGAATCTCAATTTCTTTATGAATCTCAGTCTCGATAATAACATTGGCGTCAATTCCATCTTTATTCTTATCAATTAAATCGCTAATTGTTTGATTTTGAAGATGTGGAATTGATAGTGGATCTGGTTCGCGATCAGCTTTTACCTTTTTTGACGAATATGATTTAATATGATTTATAAAAATATATAAGGTTAAAAAAATTATAAAATTAAAACTTACATATGCCTCGCTATCAGAAGCTAAAGTTTCATCCCACCCAGGTGCGTGCTTTAAAATATTTTTCTTTTTTCCTTTGTAAAATAAAAACAAATAAAAATTATTTCTCGATCTGTCATTCCACACTCCCTCTCATAATCACTAATCACAATGAATTAATAATAATTGCCTTTAAATGATATTTCTTTTTCTTTTTCCAAGGTTTTGGGATCATTATCTGAAAAATGGCTACAAAAGAAAAATAAAAATTTTTTTTTAATATAATGATTTATTATGTAACCTAGCAAGTAATTAATAATTGATATAATTATTTTTTCACCTTCCAACTGGTGTATACCATCTTCTATTGCTATGCTGACAACTGGTGTTTAATAGATTAATCGATAATTTCGTTGTTTTATTATTATATTTAATAAAACCTTTAAGATAATTCATGATTATTATTTTTATTCAAAAAAAAGTGTAGAATTTTTTTTTATTGATGCTGGGAATTTTATACGCTCGAATTATTATACAACGTGTCATAATGACATCATTCTCAAATTATTCATAATGTACAATTCCATCAGATCATTTGGATTATTATTAATTTCATAATAACAAATGAGTTCTATAACATCACTCACTTCTCAACACATATTATATATTTCAGATATTTACCAGATTTGGTCCTTCTCCACGATACTTTTGACCATATAATTATTCCATTATATTACAAAAAATAATCCGGTTACTTCAAAAGGTTAAACAAGTAATACTTTTACTTTTAAATTTAGATTAGTGACAAAATTAATTAGTATTTAAATAAGATTCTTTACAATGTGTTTATTCTTCTTTCCATCTTTTTTAATAAATCTATTTGTTGATTCCGTGTGAATCAATAATAATTAATGGATTGGTGTTTCCAAAATTGTGTTGATCAGTTATGATTGCTGGTAGTTCGTTTGAAAGTTTTTTGGTTTGTTTCTTTCTTTACTCATTACAATAACTATTAAATATTGTTGAGCGATTTCTTTTTGTAATCTTTGAAATCCATTTAGCATGGACAGCACACAATTTATGGTTAAGAAGCTTATTATCATATTATCATATTCTTATTAACAAAAATCAGTATTAAACTTACGCGCCCTCGAATAAGTAGACCAGAAAATAATAATAATTATCAATTATTAACAATGTTAAATAAAACTTGCCTTCCTGGAGCTTTGGGAATCTGGTGGATTGCAATCTGTCTAACCTAAATATACTGTATTCAATTATTAAATCGTTTTTTAAAAGTTGAATTCATAAAATTACTTTCGTTATGCAACATTATAATCAACATTATAAACATAATAAAATTTGTTATTCTGATTACCAACAACTCTAGCAAATGGTAATTTTGTGAGAAGGTTAATTGTCTTATGGGGTCATCACCTTTATAAATAACATACAGAAAGTTCTTTAATACAATAAACAGAAAACCAAAATCAATTTATGATTGGATTGTGGACTTCCTCCATCATCGTCAACACCTGTTCATCGCCACCATTTTTTCTACTACCATAGCACACACCACCACTATTGTTATTAATATCAAACATCATAAGATTAAAGTTGGTGTCTGCAACTAATAAGCCGCAACCATGATGTCGCAGAATTTAAATCAGTTCCAAACATCAACTTTACATAAGATGGCAGACAATTTAATTGAAATTGGAGTGATATGTAAAATTCGCAAAAATAAATAAATCAATAGACAGAAAAAAAAGTGTCCAACATTAATTAATTTCATCAATAAAATTTTGTTAAATAATCAAGACCAGGCATTTTTATTTCTTTACTTGTCTTCTATTTTTTTTTTTGTTGTTTTTCAATGCCTTCCATGTAATGGTGACTTATCGATCGATATCTTTGATATCATCGAAAACTTGCACAATTCTATTTTGTGGAATTACAACTATATAATTAAATAATTAAATCGCTATCTTCATTTAATATTAAAATTCACTCAATAAATAAACTAATATAATTTATTTACGATTGAAGAGGAAGATGATTTCTAAGAAATAAATACAGCTTCCAAGTTCTAATCTATATAGATTAATTAACTCGATATATATATATTGGCAACCTTTTGAACTTTTACCACCACATCAGGTCTCAACGAATTTTATATGCAAAGTAAAAAAAATTTTTGTAACACGGATTTTAATTATAATTCGTTGAAACAAGATCCGTTGAAAACGAAGTTCGGTTGTATTTTGTTTTTAATATGACTTCTCTCTCATTTCAAATAAAGTTTTGTTGACAGTAATAGTTTCTATATGCATATGAAAATAGCTAACTTTTTTCCAAGAGAATTTTTAATCCATTAATAGAAGAATTACTCGGACGAAAAAATAAATATTTCGAGAATTTATCATGCTACGTTTCTCTTAATTTGCACGATTATCTATGAGATACATCACTAAACTCCATGGCTATCTATATTAGCACATAATAATAATAATAAGTGTTATAGTGCTAATCTCACCGCACGGATTCACACGACATTATCAAATTATCCAAATTACTAAAATAAAAAAACAATTGCCTTTTCAAAATCCAGCTGAAGAACAGTTTCAGTTTTTGTTTTACAATAATAATAATGTAATGAGAAATAATATCAATTGAAAAAGGCGTGAAGCGCCAATGTGTTATAACAGTGGGCTGGGTATTTGGATAATTATCAGTAAATTTCATTATTTGGACCAGAAGTAGGCTAGGCCATTTACTTGTACTGCCGCATTAGTAGTAAAATTAAATACAAAAAAATTGCTTTGATGTTGTTAAGGTCCATTAATTGCTGATCTGCGTATGGATCGGGGCAGTGGATTGGGGTTATTATTATGTTTACTATGTAAGGAAAATGTACTGTGCTTTGTGCCACGCAGCGTGATATCATTTTTGTATATATGAAGTAAAAAAATTAAAGGGTTGCATGTGATATTTAAGACTTTACTAAACTTCAACACTACCAAAGCAATATTGCGAGCCATTAATTGGGAGCACCAATTTCTATCATTAGACGGGTTAAAAACTTTACTTGTAATAAAATAGTTCCTAAAAATATAAAAAAAAAGAGTAAAATTATATAATTTCAATGAAATTCATATTTTTAAATAAAAGACACGTCTTCTTGATCGATAACAATAAACTTGTATTTATATCTTTTTTTCGAGTTCCAAAAACATCGAAAACAAGGATTGAGATCCACAATTAACGAATACGCATATATCACGTCCATATTGAATTCATGAATGAAAATTTTGTGTACTAAATCGATTATATGAAACACACACAACTATGACATAATAATGGTTTTCATGCGAAACACGAGCGTTTTTAAAATACCACAATCACAGAAAACATTCTCCTTGGTATTTGATTAACGTGCCTTATCTGTTATATATATTTGCGAAAACGTGTTCTTAAAGCCCTTTTTCATTTCTCACGAGTAGAATGAATGCAATTAACTGATTGAAATCGTCGCCACATCAAAATCATTTTTATTTTCTCATCGTCACACTAAAGGAATTGAAAATGACATTGAATGATAGATAAGAGAGAAAGTGTGTAACAAAGTTTCAGAATATTTGACAATAACGTAATATAAATCATCATCGTCACATGTAAAAGGACACATGTGTAATTATTTTTATTTGTTTTTGTTATTTATTTATATAATTATCATGCGTTTATTATCAATGAATCAGTTGTAAATAGTGTTAGTTGTATTTCACGATGTAATAAGTTTTGATGAATTTAGTAGTTCTGGTACAAGATCTGCAAAGAATTGTATAAAGAAAATGATCATCATGAAAACGCCCATATAACAAAAAACTTCACAATCAAAATTATTTTAATTTAAATAATTATTGTTTAATAATTTTTTCGTTTTAAATTTTTAAAAGCAGGAAAGTTACTAATGACGCTCACAGAAACTACAACCCAAGCAGCCCTGGAAACAAATGAAGATTTAAGAATTCAAGAACTTTTTGCCGCCTCACAAAAATTATTGAATCAATCACAACCTTCGAATCCTAACAACAATAATAATCCTATTAGCACAAACCTTACAACGACTGATACTCCTACAACCTCTGCCTTTTCTATGCACCCAGAAATAATATCACAAGATAGAAATCAACCAAAACCAAGAAAAAATTCAAAAAAAAAAAATGTTGACAACTATAATTTTGGTGACGCTTCTGATTACTCATTACCCGTATCCAATAACGGTTCAACTCCATCTTTAATTAGTATGACAGGTATACCACCTTCACCTCCTACTATGAACCCAATAAATTTAAATAACAATGGCAATAATATATCATCATCATCAAATATTCCTCATAATATGACTTCAAATAATAATAAAAGTGATCGTGTTAAATCATCATCATCACATCGTGAAAGAGCTGATATTAATAAAGATATACCAACTGGTCCACCAGAATTAATTAGAGATCCAACAACAGAATCATTTTCATCTCACGCATATGGTTGGCCTATTTTGTTTGCTGTCATACCTCCAATGGGTGCTCTTATTTTTGGTAAATCTGATATTTGGAGCGATTTTCTTTTATTGCTTTTAATCGCATTCTATCTTTATAATATCATCAAAGGTATTTACTTACATTAATTATTATTTACGAATGATTTTTTTTTTTTAAAAAAATTAAATGATGGCAATAATGGCAATAATTATTAATAATTAAATTTTTTCTTAAAAATACAAATACATAGTACCTTGGGAACTTTATTATGCTGCTAGATCTAGACGTGTAATAAACGAAAGTACGACTCAAGATCAAGCATTAGATCCAACTCAAGAAGCCATCAAAAATCGAGCAATCAAAGAACTTCAACGTCAAGAATTATATGCTTTAATACTTGTCGTCGCCTCCCCAATCATCGGTGGTTATACATTACATGGTGCAAAAATGTATATGACTGACTATGACAAATACATTTCTCATTTTAATATTGTGTTGTTCGTTTTTGCTGCTGGTATTAGGCCTTTAATGCATATAGCCAATTTAGCAAAAAATAGAACTTTACACCTTCAAGAACAAGTCCATTATCCTAGTACAGAAGTTGAATTGTTGAAAAGACGTGTCCAACATTTAGAATATGAATTTTCACAACTACGTAAAGGTTTAGCAACAAAACGTGATATACTCAATGTCAAAGATGGATTTGAACCATCGATTTCCCAACTGAACAAGGCGGTTAGAAGATATGAAAAGAAAGAACAATACTTGCGTAATTATTCTGAGGAAAGATTTTCTTATCTCGAATCAAAATTACTTGAATATGACAATTTCATTGCTTATAAACTGCAAGAAGAGCAAGCAATGATTTTGCCACGTAGTATGAAGCAGGTAGTTACCCTGCCAGTAAATGTCACTTTAACAGCGTTTAGTTATGCAAAATATTTTTTGCCTAGATCTCTAAGAGGTGGTCGTCAAAAACCAATGTTACAACCTGCTACTTCGTCTGATAACGATGCTGATGGATTTAATAATAATACTATTAGTAACAGTAAATTAACAGGAGAAAATATTCAACAAAATGATTTGACTTCTGGAATTTTACAAAAATATTAAAAAAATTCATTTTAATTCAACATTTTTTTAATTCATTCATTCATTTCTTAGAATTTATTCATTTACTTAACTTATTAATTATTTTTATTATTAATAATGTTGTTGTTATCATTATTATACAAGAAACATTCTTTTTATTGTTACATTTTAATCACCACATCACACATTATACCATTATATCGTTGTCACACACACCATCTACACCTACGCACATTTCCACATATCCACGCTCCCTATAATATTAACTATTCATCCTTCCCCCAACTCGCTTTACATATTTATTAATTCATATTTGTTTGTTTGCTGGAAAATTAAGATCTTATCGAGAAAAATAATTCAATCATTTAAATAAATTTTGTAATGTTGATCATAAACAGAAAAAGAATGAAACAAAGCAATAATAAAAAGTTTCATAAAATATTGTTAATTTATTTAGATTATATTGTATCATTTTTTTATTTTGGGATTTTATTTATCTGTATATATTATCATTTTATCATATTATTATATATATCATATTTCAATAATAATAAAAAGAAAAAAAAAATTTTTTATCCCCAACTATTATCATATAAACAAATTTTGTACACTTTTTTATTTATTTACTTTTACAAATCATTATTTATACAAATCTTACAATTTACAGCCTTCCTCCTCTTATTTTTCCAATATATTTACATTTAGACTCTACAATTATCAACTTTAAAAACCAAGATATCTCTAGCTCCAATTTCTTCCAATTTATCCATAATATCTGCCACCTCATCTTTACAAACCATACTTTGTATCTCAATCCATTCACCATCCTCCAATGGACTTATCGTTGGAGCCTTTCTTCCTGGTGTAATTTTTGTTGCCAACTTCAATTTTATTCGTTTGATATTATAACTTAGCAACACATATTTTTTTGCCGCAATAACTCCTTTTATGCGTGATGTAATTAAGTTTACCAATGATAGATTTGTTGAATGGTTGTTTTTGATTAGGATTGCTTGCGTGGTTAAAATTGTTGAAATTGGTTCCAACCCTGCTGCCCTCATCGTCTCGCCTGATTCTAAATATATAAGAAGAGCATCAATAATATGCTTTACGAATTTGAATTTGAGTATTAATAAAAAGCAGAGTACTTATTAAAAAGGAATACTAACCAACCAAGTCGACTGTATATTACATATAACAATAATTTAATATGATATTAGATTAAATTTATTTTTTAATAAAAATAAAATAATTGAAATTAAAAAGCAATCAATCAATCAATTACCAATTCCATCAGCCAAACCAAGAGCACAGGCTGCTTCAACGCTTCCACTAACATACTGAATCATAGTTTTTTTTCCAGCAGCTCTTTCCTCTTCACTCAAATACTGCTTATCCAATTCTCCAAAATAATTTGCCACCAAGTCTTCAAAACTAGTAACTATTCGTTTACCAACCAACTCTTTTACATCTTTGATTTGATTTCTGACAGGCGCTTGCACTTGGAGTTTACACTTGCCAAAACCTAACTCAAGTATCACCTCAACTTTTGAAGACATTTGTGACTCTGCGATGATATCTTGACCGGTTATGCCTAAATCTACATTACCCTCCCCAACAAATTTTGCTATATCTGCTGCTGGTAAAAATACTATGGCTATGGGTAAATTGTGCACCAAGGCAATGTCAAGTCGATTGTTTCGATGAAAAGTTATATCGGCTCCTTCTAATAACGAGATGCAATGTTCATGAAGGCGACCTTTTTTTGGAATGGCAAACAATAAACGATCAGATAATTGAGATATTAACTCCATTTTTTATTTTTATTTTTATTTCTTCCTTTAAAAATATTGATCAGCATAACTGATAACTATAATTATAATCCGCAGTTCACAATAAATTGCGCCATGTAATTAGTACAAATTTAGAAATTAAAATCAAAATATGTATATATATACCAGCATCGGTTCCGATGATCATTTATTGTTTGGATGATCTTTACGTTCATTCAAAGAAGTTATAGAAGTTACTCACTTTCTAAGTAATAATAAAAAATTTTTTAACCACTAATCAAGAATTACGCGTGTTACACATGTATATTTTAGCAACGGAAGTTTTTATCGGAATTTTATTTATTATATATATAACAATATTTAATATTAATATTATTATTATTTATTATTTATGCCATGAGAATTGCGGAAAAAATTGATTATCATGTTAATTTTTATTAAATATAGAAAGTTCATTTTCCTTTTTCCCACAAAAAAAAAAAAATAAATTAAAAAAAATAAAAAATAAAAAATGTATTATATCAACACATTGCAAACTCGTATAAGAGAAGGTGAGATAGATCCATTGCCGATTAAAGGAGAAGGTTATTACCATCGACACGAGCCTGCAGAATTCACAGTGGAAGAAGTAAAGAATCCCAACGTTAAATACACAGCAGTTGGTACAATATTCTTGACAGATAAAAGAATAATATTTATAGCTGATGAACCTTCGATACCTGATGGATTTGAGACGTTCTATGTATTTTTGTCAGATATCGCTACCTCAGTTACACCACCAAAGTTTTTTTCCTATAAAAGTAAAAATGTTTTCACCACAGAGATAAAATTAAAGAATTCAGTTGTGTTGAAACTTACGGTTAATTATTGTGGTGGGTATCAAGAAGACGAGGAAGCTAGAGATATTTTTGAAGATTATTATGGAATGTTGACCGCTGCTTTGCGAAGAATAGTCTAAATTATTCAAATCATCAACGTAAAAACATATTCTACTGATACCTGTGATAAGTTGTTGCTGATTCATTTTCATCTCACAATCATCGTCATGGTCATGTAAGAAAAGGTTTACCTCCATATCATTAAATTAATATTTTATATTCTTTTTCTTGATTTGTAATTTTATTTTTATATTTATATTATTATTTTTAACATGGGATAGTTTTCATTTTATTAAATAAACAAAAAAATTTTAAAGTGATTAATTTTTATAATAGACTATTTATTATTTATTAGTTTTTTGATATCAAAAAAAAATTTAATATTGGTTATTTCATTTCAACAATTTCTGGTCCACCTTTATTTTTTTCTTCTTGTAACATCCTATTGGTAGCAATCCCAAAAAATTTTTTCTTTACAATATATCTAAGACACTGTAAAATCACATTTTTTTCCTTTACGGTTTCCTTATACAATAGCATTTCACGTAAATTTCTACAATGAACTCTTTTATGATCTGGAACTTTTGAAATAATTGGCGGACTAACTAATTTTCCTTTATGTAAATTTTGACAATCATTGCCTTTAGGGCAATGTCCTTGTCGGTATTTGATACACACTTTATCATAATGTTTCTTCCTATTGAATCTATGGTCGTTGTTATTCTTATTCTTGTTATTATAATTATTTCTATTATTTCTATCATTAGTGGTTGTTGATTTGTTTTTAAGTGAAGAATGTTCGTTTGCAACCATCAACAAATCATTATTTGAATTTGGTCTTGCGAATTCTCTATTATTTTTGTTGTTGTATTTTTTGTTGTTGTTGCTGTAGTTGTTGTTGTTGTTGCTGTAGTTGTTGTTGTTGTTGTTGTTGTTGTTGCTTGAGGAGAAATGAGTTCTTTTGTCCTTGTGATAATTCGCTGGATTACTAGACGACAAAATATTACCATGAGCCTTTTTTTCTTCTTCTAACTTTCTTTTACGTGCAATATTCGCTTCAGTTGGATAACGTTTTTTACGTTCTTCAATCCATTTGGCAATTACTTCTGGTGTATCAAGCTTTAATTGAAACAATGGATTTTTGGCTTTTTTGATCTTTAGATTTGTATAATAACTATTATTAATACTATTACCATTATTAATACTATTACCATTATTAATACTATTACTATTATTAATGCTATTACTATTATTAATACTATTACTATTATTAATACTATTACTATTATTAATACTATTATTATTATTATTATAGTTGTAATTATAATTATTATTACTATTATTAATACTATTATTATTATTATTATAGTTGTAATTATAATTATTATCAATAAAGTTAGATCCACCACCACCAATATTATTAAGTTTTTTATGTTGTTCTAAATGCACGAGAAAGGTTTCATATTCGATAAACTGCCAGCCGCATTGTACGCAAGTCCAATTATTAGTTTGAATAATTGAAGGAAAATTGTCGTTGTTGTTGTTGTTGTTGTCGTTGCCACTATTACTATTTTGATTTTTATATTGAAGTGATGAGGTGGCTACATTTATAGCTTGAAAAATGTTTGGAGAAGGATCATTTGCTGTTTGTTGTTGTGTATTTTGAAAAGAACTTG
Organism: Entrophospora candida; assembly: GCA_910592215.1. NCBI lineage: Eukaryota > Fungi > Glomeromycota > Glomeromycetes > Entrophosporales > Entrophosporaceae > Entrophospora > Entrophospora candida. Next base: position 13,513 of record CAJVPN010000605.1, read on the forward strand.
TTGATTTAAACCAGTTAAACATTGTGGTTGTATCATTGATTGATTGATTATGAGATCTCTTCTTTATGCAAAATATTGTTTCACGAAAGGTTGACAATCTTATAATGTGTTGTACAACATTAGTTATCAAACAGTTTACTATGTTTATAATTAGATCTATATAATATAGGAAAAAACAGTGTTAATTAATCAAATTTCTTTCTTAGATATTAAAAGGAATATTGGGTGAGTTGTGACGCTTTTAATCAACGTGATGATGATTTCACATTCATATTTATATAAGCCATTAACAACTAATTATTATTTGAAATTTATGCCAATACTCCTTCCGGTTAATTATCTCGAAACAATTTTCACTTTATTCAATTTTATTGGTTGACAAACTATGGCATACAACAGTGATTGAACGACAATTCAACAATAAATATAATTATAAAGATTTTGGTCCAGAACATTATTTACCTTCATTTTTGACGGTTGGATCGAAATTAATTAATTTTGTTGTATCTCTCATTCGTTATCACGTTCTCCACTTTTTGATTATCCGGAATTCTAAAGGTCAATCCTATGATTGAAGAGTCAGGCTGACAAATTATAAATCATTGAAATATAAAAAACACGCTTTAAAACAAGAACTTTATGGTTTTATTTATTAGCAAATGCGCGACTTTAAATTAGATCCAGGCACACCTTTAACATATTTATCAGGTATTGCCAATTGTTTAGCAACAATGTTACCAGCAATATTTTATCGATTATCACAACATTATAGATAATTGTCATATTTCTATCCGAAGCAAAGAGTTTGCGTCGTACTTGAAATTTTTCTTGGGCAGTATGTAGATCAGAGTAATCATTTGATATTAGACGTTGAAGTCAAGAGGAATCAATAATCATGTAGAAAGATTTTTTTTGTTCAGATCATATTCCAGTTATTTTCTTTAAATGAGTGATTAGGATCAATCACAGTTTTAAATACATTGCCATTTTCTCCATCATATTCACCATATTCACCATCCTTAGAATTTATTTCAGTTTGTTTATCATCACTAACTTGACCTACATCGAATACATCACTTGCTTCATATTCCCATCAAAAACAATAGCCACACGTAATTCATCATCAATATCACATGTGTATGTATTCATTATCTTTTTTCCAAATTTATGACACTATTGCTATGATAGTGTGTTATCTTTTTTCCAAGATTTACTAATTGTGCAAATCTTTCTAAATCCCAATTCAGATTCTATTGCTGGACGAAACTAGTAAACTAAACATTTAACATGATCCTGGTGCAACATTAATTCATACGTGTCTCTGGTTTCTTTTGTTCTAGGTCTGTATGATAAGACTCGATGGCAACCAATCACCTGAATAATCGTATGCTTTTTTCATCAATGCTCCATTAAATTGATTTTGTATTATTATATTTATTGTTAAAAAAGCAAAAAAATAAGAATTCAACATCAATAATAATGAAATATAACTTTCTTTTATTAATTTCTTTTTTTGTGCCTCTTTCTTCTTTTACTCCTAGATTTTTTATTGTGCCTGCTCAGTTCTCGGGGATTAATTTTACCTCCATAAAGTTTTAATTTGACCTTAGAGTCCATGATCTCTACGAGACAATTAACATCTATTAGCTTGAAGTACAATGTTTGAGTCTGGCCGTATATTGATATTGATTTCCTCTTGCGAGTTGCTCTTTTAAATTGTGATTGGTGGTTAACAATAGTCATCATTTTTTAAAATTTGAAACGTCCTTTTGATGATTAGACAACAAAACTTCTGATATCTTAAATAGTAAAGAAAAATAATTATTAAACTAAAAAAAATTTAAGGAATCACCATAAGAAAAAAAAATAAGAATGATTATATATTGTATATCATACAATTTGAATGATATAATAAATAGTATGATTGATTCATTACTCTATATTATTTCAAGCGATTGGAGTTAGTGTTGATCCAAGCAGTGTTATCACAGTAACAGGAGGTGAAGATGAAGATGACTTTTGTATTTAATTTGGCTCTATAGGAATAAGTGTACAGTGACAAAAAATTGCATATCACAACAATATTATTACACAATAACAACATAATTCATCAATTACTTTGTTAGAGATATGAAATACTATTGCCAGTTTTGTCTTTTTTTTTTAAAAAAATTTTGAAATGTATTAATTACATAAAAACATACATACTAATACATAATAAATAATTATGCAAAAAAATTTATATCAGTTTGTATAAATTTAATGCTTCTAAAATTTCTAGAGCTTTCTTATCAATTAAAAATAAAAAGAAATTTGAAAAAAAAAATTAACATGATGATTGCTCTAACTAAAGCCTACATAATAAATATATTTTCAAACCTTTTGAATGTGATAATATCAAAGATCTTAATTTTTACTACATTACTTTTTTAGAAAATTGAAAGCACTATTTTTTTCGCAACACGCTGTAGTAATTCCTGTAATTCCCAAACGAATCCAATCCCTTTTTCTTGCTTGATGCTTAACTGAAATCCCATGTGCATCATCAACAACAGTTTCACCTAAAAAAAAATTTAAATTTTAAATCAGGTAAATAAATTTATTCGTTCGTTCACTCACGAATAAACAATAATATGCATTAATAATTACTTTTTTTGATGTTCACCAGGGTTTCTTCGATAGATTCTTCAATATTTGCAATTGCAGAATCTTGTTCTTCGACTTGTAAATGCAATTCACGAAATAAATTTGCCAATTCTTCAATTGTTTTTTCAATCTGTTTTATACAATCATGACGTTTTTGAACTTCTTCGAATGCTGCACGAGCTTCACCTGTACGAATTAAAGCTGGTTGAAAAAGAGGTTGATTTGATGAACTACTCAAATAACTGTCAATTTCTTCTTGGGTTGCTTCTAAATTTACAATTTTATATTGACGTGCAGTTCTTTCCTTCTGTTGTCCCATATAAACATCTTCAATTCTACGATATTCTTCAAGAAGGTTGCCGAATTTCTCTCTGAGATGCTCATATCTTTGCTTTCTAAGACTAATATTTAAATCATCGATTGGTAATTTAGCATTTTCATATTGAATTTTTCTAATGCGATCTTTGATATCAAAAAGAATATTTCTTGTATTCAGCATGAGCTCTTCACGCTCTTTGTCATCACTATCCTCCTGCTTTATTGAAGTGCTCACCAGAATGCGTGTTTGTAACACTTGAATACGTTCAATATTCTTTCGAATTATGTTTATATTATGTTCAATACTTGAAGTTTCCTCAAGGAATTGCTCACTGGAATTATAATTTTGTGCCATTTTGTGTTATTTCATATACAAAAAGGTGTTATTTCTTTATTTAAATCACAAATTGGCGCTGATCCATTTATTTTTCATGGTACAAAAACCATATTAATATTAATATGGTCTATAAATGTCAATAACTATCATCTGACTTTAAAAAAGGGACAGAAGTCCGTTTCTGTAATTGCGTAATAATAATAATAATAATAATAATGGATTGGGACCCAAATTTTATTGTGACGGAGATTTAAAAACTTTTTTTTTGATATATTCTTTACGTTGCCTACCAAATACTCCGAGAGTATATATACTAATACGGTAGATTTTTTAAAAAATAATAAAAAATATATAAAGTGTATTAAACATACCTGGCAACTATTTAATATTTTCTGGTCTTTATTGTTAATACTTTTTATTTCTTATTTTGTAAATTAGAATCAAATTATTAGTAAATGGTTTACAAAGACATAAAAATCAAAAACAAAGAATATGAGCGAACTAATAAATATATGATTTATACATTCTTGATATTTGGTTGTGTGTATTTATCACTTATCCTTATTAAAAATTTTTTTTAATATATAATGATATGTTCTTTATTAGGCTTTGGATGAAGAACAATAATTATATATTATAAACTAATAATATAAGAGCAATTTTTGGAGTTTTCTACTTTCATTCATATAATATATATATTAGATTGGAATATGCTTTAGGCTTCTATCTTTATGCAAACAATCAAAAAATGAACTACTGATCATAGGAGCAAGGTTTTAAATATTGCGATTCCATTAAAGCTCCGAATGAGCTGAATCTACTCGTGTTTGATGTCACATAAAATTTTTTTTAGGTAACGAATGATTAGTTTTAATCATTTTTTGAACTCGGCTCGAAATTCAAGTTAACACGAGCCTGCTCAACTACTCGAATAAGAATTATTTGTTTTATTCGAGAGTATTTGAATAAATCGAATAAAACGAATTAAGGTTGCGTTGTATTACGAACAGAAACTCTAGCTCAACTCATCAATAATAAAGATATTTTAATGTTAAAGCGGTTCTTCTGCATTTCATTTAATTTTCCCAAATTTTATTATTAATAGTCATTCACAAAACCTAGGCCCCTGAAATTGTCATTAATATAATAATAATATTAATAATATTTTGAATTAATAATTTCATAAATAATGATAGACAATATTTGTTTTGCGTGATCATTATTAACATTAAATGATGTCAAAGCAACATAACCATTAAAGATCTCACTCGCACATGGAAAACTGCCCTTAGACAATCTGGAATACCAAAAAACGATTAAATACGAAACATTTTATTACAAATATCAAAAACATTACAATATTGGTGATGACTAAACCTTTATTCTCAAATACTATTATATATAATCTCTACATTTATGCATGAACGATCGCGGTTGCATTATCATCACAATAATAAGAAATCAATAAATAGATTATTAATAAATAAATGGTTTACATTCTTTGATTCAGATGCAATATATCATTGATTGATTGATTGATTGATTGATTGATTGATTGATTCATTCATTCATGAATTGAGATAAATATATTTTAATTAATCATTACCCATCTAATTTAAAAAAAATCAAAAATCAATAATTGTCAAGAGCTGTTTTAGTGATATCATTATTTTTCTAGTATGAGCTAAAAATCATGTGATGTAGGAATTTGTAACGCAATTTGTGATCGTGATGCAAAGATGACGAAAATGGTAACGTTGCATTGATAATAATTGGTATTTAAGCTAAGGAAAATATTAATTCTACAAAAATAAATGAAAAGAAAAAATCCTACAATATTTAGACTCTCCTATTACTATTGGTTAGCAGAAATAACTCCACTCAATAAACCCGACTAAAAAATTCCAACAACATTCCCACTACAGTCACTAATGATTCATATGGTAGATCCACTTTGTAGCAATTTCTAATACTCTCCTCACCACCGATTCTCCCAGTAGAAGACCACTGGTAGAAAACATTACAATTAATACAAGCTCTCCTTTTCAAAGACATGCTAACAATGCAAACTCTTCATTAAAAGATTCAGATATTCAGTGATTTTACTAATATTTATCATAGTCGAAAAGCAGAAATTTTTTTTAATTTGGAAGTTTGATTGGTTAATTTTCGACATGAAGAATCAGTAATTAAAGTTTATAATGAAATGAGTAATGGTGCTTTTTCAACTATTTCTGGCAAAGAAAATAAAAAAAAATTATTTTTTACAATTAGTCAAAAGAAAGCAAAGAAAAAGAAGATCGTAAAAAAAAGTTTATGATTTTGAATTAAATAATCCATCCAATAATGTAATAATTTTAAAACAACAAGGTACTTTGGTAGAGTTCGTGAAAAGTGTATTACTCTACACTTTGAGAGTCTTTTCAATACTTGGACATCTGGTAATGACATTATTGATAATAATTTCATATCCTATAAATAAAATTATAAAATGGATACCTTATGGAAAATATAAGAGAATTAACAGAAGGTGTATTCAGTTTAATTTATATGATCAGGTGGGCAAGAGGAAATTTCTATAATAAAAGGGATTTTATTTATTTTGGAGCCGAGCAAGTAATATTGAAAATTTTAATAATTCAAGTAATTAATCAAGGAAAACCTTTTTTTAATGGGTAATTAATCTTATTTAAAATAAACCAAGTTAAACCATTTATTTTAAATTAATTGATTTTATTTATAATAATTACAGGCATTGAATTATTATAAAATTCAATTATTCCTTGTTATGGTAGAACTAAATCCTCAGAAAACGAAAATTATGAATGGTTCTTCTTTATTTTCCACAAGGAAATTTATGGATTATTTACAAAATAATCATTCAAACTTAACATTAAAGGATAGAATTACAATTATAGCTATTTATGTGATGAATAATATTTTATTTTATGGAAAAGGTTTAATCTACACAGTAGTAACATATTAATACAGGGAGGAAGTGACCAATATATTATAGATTTGGGATTATGTGGAAAAATTATCAAATAATATCCATGGAATTGTACCATATATTGTACCAGAGCTATTTAGAGGAAAAAAGAACACAAGATAATCAGCATTGGAATGTCAGTGTGGGAAATATTGGCAAGCCATCCACCATTTGATAATAGAGCTCATAATCATTTTTAATGATATATATATGTGAAGGTTTATGACTAGCAAATATTACCAAGAATGATTATGCACAAATGATGCAAAGCTGTTGAGATATGGATTCAACTAAGTGGCCGAATAATTAGAAAGCTCTGAGAATTTGCTAATAATAAATTTAAAACTGAAGATCTTACTTAATGAAAGCAGTAGTGGTGTAAATTTCCTCTAATTTGTTATAAGTAAATGTATAGAGCTCTTCAATAGTTGGTCTCTTTGTTGGATCCATATCTCAACATATCTGCATCATTTGTGAATAATCATCAGCATTCTTGGTAATATTAGTGGCCATAATAATAATAATAGTAACCCACAAATCACATTCATTAGCATATCATACAAGTAAAATATTAAATTGATGAAATTGCTAAAAAGTGGTGATAGTTTATTAAGTGAAGAATTTAATATTATTATTTAATTATTAGATTGTTTATTTATTTATTAATAATGTGATTATTTATATAATTATAATTTTTATGCAATATAAGTAACATCTCCTTCCTTATTTTTATTTCCTTGGTCATCATTAAATCTTTTAAAATTTAATAAAATATAATATTTGTAAATCTCTGCTTTTCTTACCAATCATTCATTATACAACATTTATAAAATTTCTTAAATCTTGGAATGGTTGTCACTTCTTGATTTTTTGTTACTAGCCACTTTATTATTATGTGCTTATTTCTTTAATCAAAAACTTCTTTTGCTAATTTTCTTTCGTTCAAAGTAAAATTTTCTTGGAATTTTGTGCAGAACAATGAGTTTATGTAAACTCAATAAGTCAGTTTTGACCTAACTCAGCCAAAAAGTTTCAATAAGTCAGTTGAAGTCATGATAAGCATTAAGTCAGTCAATCACTTAGCCCAAGTATAATTAAATAAATCACAATAAGTAATAATTTTTTATTCGTAATATTTCATCATTAGCAAAATGATTATTTGTAATAAAATGTCTGATGTAAAAAAACTAATCTTTATTGTTCATTTTTTATAATTTAGAAGGAAGTGAGCACTCTCACTTGTGAACTATATTCATATTTTATTACCTCCATCAGTTATAATGCATAATCACACATCCATTTTTTCTTGTCAAGTAATTTTAAAAAGAGAACTTTTAATCATTTGATAATTTATCATGAATAATGCATTGATATTTTATTATCTCAGCAATTGTATCATTGATTGTATCATTCATTTATCATGAATAATGCATTAATATATTATTATCTCATCAGTTATATCATCAAGAATTTAGAGAATATTCTTAACAATACATCTGTATTTATTTATCTCATTTTTATATCATCATTTTTATATCATCACTTATATCATTGATTATCTAGTGTGAAGAAATACATTTTTATTCCTATTAAATTTTATTATGTTCAGAAATATGTATTAATAGTTATATGAAATTAATTTACATCAGATCTACCATGGAACCCAAGAATTATAGCACCATTAGAAGTATTTTGAAGAAGGATAAGGGGAAAAATTGCACCTTATGTTTTTAAAATAAATGATGCTCAAACATTATAAGCTTATCTAAGTAAAGAAAATATTACCTATGAAATTTTCCAAGAAAATAATAAATTTTAGAAAAAGAAAGCAGAATGAAGGTGTGCTATTACCCAAAAATCCTTAGAAGGAAAATAATATTATTATTGCAATATTGGTTTATTTTTTATTTTAATTCTTTTAATGACATAAATCATGGTAATTATAAAACCTAAAAAAGTTATACAGTATAACCTTGTCATAACGAAGGTATGGTACCGACAACTTAAATTCGTTGTGACAAAACTTCGTTGTGACGATCGGGATCTACGATTTTTTATTGTACGACAAAAACTTTTTTATTACAAAAATAAACATAAATATAATAATATACCAACATAAATATGATAATGACAAAATGTAAAAATTTTTATTTGAAAAATGATTTAATGCTAGTTTGTGTTTGTTTTTTAATTCTTAATAATCCCAATTTTCTTTTTAATGATTTAAGAGTTTTAGTTTCGTTGTAATCAATCTCAATATCACCTTGTTGAAGAAAATCGTACACTGTTTCAATGGCAGCAATAGCATCACTAATTGAAACTTTAGTCTTAGATGTGGATGTACTACTTTCACCAGTTTCTTCTTCTGCTGCTGGAATAAATGAAGCAATAATTTCTTCTTCTGTTATCATTTCATTGTCTTCCACCTCATCATCAATTGAAATATATTCTTCTACTGCTAATGGCGAAGTAAACTGTAATGTATTGATTAAAATATTACGTTCATTTTATTATATGATTTTCACAAAAATAATCATACGTTTTACAATTTCCGCAGAAATAATTATTAGTACATTTTTTTTGTTGATCATTTCAGGTGACTTCGTTGTAACGCGATTAGTAACTATATCAAAAAATCTCTACCAAAACTTCGTTGTCGGTATAATGCGATTTATTAATAAAATTCGGTGTAACAAAAGTTTTTTATTATTAAAAAAAAAAAAAAAATCTCAAAATTTGCTGTGACAAAAATTCGTTGTGACAAAATTCGTTGTGACAAGGTTTGACTGTATGTGTTTAAAAATTTGTTAATTATAATTCATTGTAATGCCAATTTTATAGTTTCATTCAGTGTTGAAATTTCAGCAGGAGGGTGTAACGTTACATATATCAAAACCATAGGATTTAAACCTATTTTGGACTATTTTGATATGTGTAACGTTACACCCTCCTGCTGAAATTTCAACACTGGTTTCATTATAACACGAATTTATAATTCGTTGAAACAAGTTTCATTGTAACGCGAATTTATAATTCATTGAAGCAAAGGTTTGACTATATTCATTTTTTTTTAATTTATTGCAGTTTTTTACCAACTACAGTTTCTCTCTCTATAATCTTTCTATAACAGACTGATAACAATTTTATATGTCCCATATTAATATATATATATATATATATATAAAAATCATCACTGTCTATAATGGATTCTTTCTATAATAAACTTTTTTTCATAAGCCAAATGGCCTGTTATAAAGAGAGTGAATAATAATAATAATAATAAACTTTAGTATATTTTACAGTTCATGATTGATACAAAATAATAATTATTGAGAATCTTCATTCCACGACAATTCTAGAATGTCAATCATTGCAGTATTTAGAATTTCCAAATTTGGTAAAATACTTGACTGAATTATGTTAAAATCTTTTAAAAAAATACAAATAATAATAATTTATATAATTTCATCATAATTATTGGGATCAGGAAATCAAGTATATGTATACATAATATATTTTACCCATTCCTTGTTAACTGTTAATAATGCCAATTGAAAGTAAAAAATTACAAGAATTATATGTATAATACATGTATATGATGCATATCAAACAGCCAAGAATATATGCTCAAGAATCAACATAATATATTCTACATATACTTACATATATTATACATATAGATCACCATAAGTATAATAAACACAACAATACATGAATAAATTGCATATATAATAATATACATATATTCTGCATCAAACACATGCAGAATCATTTTATACAAATAATCTCCATGATTTTTTGCACAGAATATGTCATGCAATTATCCTATGTATAATTTGCTTAGAAAAATACATAAAATATTTGTATAAATCTAATACTAGTATAATAAGTAAATATTATACATATAATCATTGTATAAAGTAATATATGCTTAATATATTAAAAAATATATGAATAAATTGCATATAGACCATTATATGTGACTTATATGATGATTATACATATAATACACAACATTAGTTTTCCTGATGGATACATGAAGTTGAGAAAATTACAACATTATTTATACATGTTAAAGGTTCTAGCATCTAGTTCTCTGATTTCTTTGAAATCTTAATTAAATGTATTACTTGAACCTTCTGTGTAGAAATATTTTCAAGTTATTTCTAAAGTGATCCAATCATTTAAATTACTTTGTTTAAATTAAATCTAAGAATTAAAAGTCTGTTATATTTAGAATGTTAGAATATTTATTTCTCCATTGTTTGAGATATTTTTATTTGCATGCAACTTTCCAGACTTATTTATTGATTTCCATGATATGTAAAATTACTATTTTACAGTATTAATTACAACAAAACCTTTTAAAAATCAAATGACTGACATCACATTAAGAAAAAATTGAATTAATCATGTTGCAAATTATTAAAATTGAATGATCAATGCCATTAAGAA
>CAJVPN010000606.1:0-24244 GCA_910592215.1 Entrophospora candida
GTTTAGTTTTCTGCTTAGTGTAAGTTCATTTTCCGAAACGTTTCGGGAAGCCAAAAGAGTTTCTGGTCACAACACTGGTATATATGGGAAATTGTATGAATAAGTAAATTAATTATTCGTATAAATAAATAAATAAATAAAATAAATATGTATTTTTTATTTTTTCTATTGAACAACAGCAAATAATAAATAAATAAACAATAATTCCATATCAAGATTGTGAGTTTGCATAGTTTATTTATTATTATCATACTACCACTGTTTTCTTCTTCGCTACTTTATATTCTATCATCACCAATGCCCTTACTTTCTTCATTGTCACTTTTATCACTTTCGCCTCCATGATTGTAATAGCTATATTATCATTTGTTGGTATTTTTTGGACATTTTAATAATTAAAATAGATATTTACCAATTTAAAAACACATTCAGATGTCCTTCATTCAACTCATAGTCACAATATTTACATATGGTTCTCTTTTGTTTAAAACCATCAATTCTATCCAATTTAACTATCAATAATATAATTCGGTAAAATTCACCATCTTTTTTTAAAATGTGTTTAATTTTTAATTGGATAAAATTATGTATGTACATATAGGACATCCATCTCCTTAAGTGATTTTTTTGATATGTGACATCTAAACAAAATTTTAATAGCCCCTAATATGATATAATTGTATTTTATTGCCGTAGCAATGTTCCACAAATTCAATTTTTTATAATTAATTCGTTACATGGAAAATGAAAGAGCAGAATTACATATGAAGCCAAATGGTTCGCTATAATAATAAAGAGCTTTGATTGTAACTAAAATATAAACACCAATGTTGTAACTTTAAATTCTTTCGAATTCCCTAATCAGTTTTAGGGAGAGAACCTACATTAAGCCTAAACCTAACCACTCTAAACTAGTTTCGGTCTCGGGCCACAGCGTTTATAAAAACATATATATGGAAAGAGTAGTAATAAGCGATGTACTATTTATAAATTCATTTAGGGAGCCCTCAAATGACCGGGTCTCTGTGTAGTGATAAAGTTTATATAAAAATATCTCTTAATAAATTATTTCACTTGTGTAAGAGAGAGGACTTAATGGCCTCATTTGGATGGGATCCTTTGAAATGATTTTATTGATTGTATTATTTATAAACTTTCATTCAACATTTGTAGTACGTTTGCATGGTTACCCCCTATTTCTAATTGACCATTTAATTGTTTATATGTTTGTATTTATACATTTTTTTATAAATTCCCACTTTTTATTTTAAATAATAATTCAAACGACATTGCTTTAATATAGTAATAGGAATAGTACTAGTTGGTGGTATTAATGCGGAGAAATGCGTTGTGTTTCCTAGATTAGCTAATAAAACCCATCCATTTTAGTTATTGTTAAGAAATTTTCCGTGTAGATAAAAAGGTAAACAATAACATTCCCAAGCATGAAAAATAATAAAAATTGGTTAATAAATGGCACAGTCGAATTTTACACATGCATTAATATTGCGAAAGATTAAAAAAACTTTATTTTTAATATTAATAAATTTAATTAAATAAAAAAAAAAATAATTTTATGACACTACGACTATTGATTGCAGGTTGACTTTCACTACCACAATAAATGAAATAATTGTAAATTGCTAATAGTGGATGGTTATGGCCGTTCAAACACATTGGTTTGATCATTAATATCAAATTCCATTCATCAAATTAATGAAATACTTTAATTCCAGGCTATACGCAACTTGTTTTTATGTAATATCGTAAAATTTCACGTGATTTATTGCGTTTTTAGAAATTTATTGGTCGATAAAATTATAATTAAGGACAGAGGAGCTACATCAATATGAAAAATTGTCTTATATGGAATATATCACTGAGAGTTATAGTTTTAGCTATATCTAAGAAAATTAAAAGTTAGCATTAAAAAATAATGACTTATATTGTTAACAAAGTTCAAACACTTAGCGAATATCTAATTAGATTAATGCCAAAGTTAATCTTGCGGATGATTGTTAAAAGTGCAAAACTTATTTTAAACCACATGAGTTCCATAAACACATAGATATCTTTGCTAAATACTTATTTAACTTACTTAAAGTCACAAACGTCCAATATTATCTTATCTCTTGGTTGATCCCTATATTGACATTTTCTTTTAGAAAGAAGTGGTATTTTGTTAATCATTAATAAAAATAATAGTTAATATATAAAACAAAGATTTTACGCAATTAACATATTTCATAAAAAATATTGACCAAAAGGTTTCACATGCAAAATTCAATGGTTAGTTTGTCTCTAATTGGCCAATCAAAGTGTGTGTCAAATTGAGAGAAATTAAATCCTTTTTAATTGGCTAATTTCATTTCCACATATGGGGTTGGTATAGTGCACACCACAATAACCCATCAAATAAAAATTGACCAACTTTAAAACCTAAAAAGAAAATATTGTATGCTTATCAGAAAATTATTGAGACGATATTTGATAGATTTTGACTAGTTCTAGAATCTATTGTCAAGATAATTATTGGTTCAGAAGTTATAAGCTTTTGAAAATCGTGTAATTTTTATATGCTATATACATATAAAATTTTCCAAATTCGAAATTATTTTTTCTGGTAAAATCACGTGATTCATAAAAGAAATTTCACGCGTTTTTTCTTTAGTCAATAAATCTTGATAATAATAATTGCATTGAATTTATGAATATAAAGTAATCACCATTCAATTTTTTTTGTTTAAAGTTTCTCTTGAAGGACCTTTGACTTGTTGTGCTGGAGATATCTTAGCAACCCATGATGATTTTAAAAACAAAAACCTTTACTTCAAGAATTAATTAAAGAGGACATAAAGTAATCTTCTATCCAAAATTTCATTGTGAGCTTACTACATTGAAATGTATTAGGGAGCTGCTAAATGATATGTTAGACAAGATTGTAATTACACATGGAAAGGTCTTCAAGAGAATGCCACCAATGCCTTGATTCTATATCAGTGAAACAAATTAGAAAGTATGCAATGAGAGTCTCAAGATTTATGGTTAGAGAAAAGGATTAACAGTACTATAGGCTGAATACATTGTAAAAAAATTAATCACATAGAAGGATTCTAGACAATGTGATAGATGAAATAGATGAGTTAAACTAATAATATTTTTATTTTTGTTCGATATCTTTAATTGTGCCACGTTACCTCAAATTTTCTGTCAATTTTGTAATGAAATAATAAAAAAAAGTTATAAAATAAAAAATAAAAAATAAAAATAAAATAAAAAATAAATTTTTTAAAAAAATACATATATAAAAATATAAATAAATACAACAATTTAAAGTAGTTGCTCACCTACTAATAAGCATATATGTGCAATTTTATTTATTAATAATGAAATTAAAATTAAAAGGCGGGGGACAAAGATTTCATAACATGAAGAAATTATTTATCTATTACTATGTATGAAATAATATAAGATTTCTATTATAATTTTTACACAATATAATAATTACAATGACAATAATAACAACATTATTTATTTATGCGGAAAACTTAATTTTTAAATTTCCAATTTATATTATTATTATATAATTATAATAAAAACAAAAGTAATACCAAATATATATACAAATATTCGGTAATTTCATATTAAAAATTGATTTTTGAATTGAGTGTTATAGAAAATTATGTACACAAAACACAAAGAACATCAAAAAAAATCTTTTTAAATTTTGATATAAATTTTACACTGTAATATGCGTCATAACTGTCATAACTAGAATAAAAAATTTAAATCTTTTTAAATAATATATTTGATATCCTCATTAATCTTTTTTTAGAATAGTACAAGTAAACAATCTTTTATTTGCAACTAGCCTATTATGGATTAATATTTTCTCTTTTCGAGAGGCAGAGCATATTACGGATTTCAGAAAATAATATCAATTTTTAATAACGAACCAATTATTTATTAATTAATTAACTACATAATAAATCATCATCTTAAACAAATAAAAATAAAATGAATAAGTTTACGTAAATAAAAATAACAATAACTGATAAAAATAAAAATAAAACGATTCTTTTCGAGAGACCCATTAAAATCATTTTTACATATTTTTGATGGTATTATTATTTTATATTAATGTGGTGACCGTTTGTTGACTATACTATGTCGATCGGATATTGTTTAGTTTATACTAAAATAATATACATACATACATACACATACCTATAATAGTATTAAATAAATGAATTATCCCGTTTCTCACATGATCGAATCAATACACTGCTTTAACAATCTTTAATGCTCTAAATTAAATAATGCTTAAACAACTTGTTGTTAAAGCTTTTTGTTAATAAATAATAGGATGAAATAAATATTTTTATATTAATTCAAATCTTTTGTTATATGTTTTATTAAAAGTAGTGACATCATTCAGAACTGAGGCATAATATTCAATTAGAAATTCTTTTTATAAGTTTTCAAGGAAATTAAATAAGTCTCAAAAATGAATGCAGAAAATATCACATCTCTTGTTAAAAAGTACATGTGGGTGTGTTAGTGACAAAATAAAAAATTTCCTTCGATTTATATTAAACTTTAAACTTTTTACTAAACAAACAACAATTCAAAAACAACACACATCCCCAGCATTTCTATTTAGAATAGCAAGTCAGATAAATGTGAAATATAATGATGATGTTTTCTACATATATTTGTTTATCTTATTTTAAAAAAACATTACACAGATAAATATTAAATATTATTATTATACGAGTAATAAAGTCAAAAAAAAAAACTTTAAGGTATTAGAGTAAAAAATTAAATATATAAATATATAAAAAAATCGGTCCGATTAAGAAAATATTTTCATTTCTACATATTTTTTTAAAAAATAATATTTACTTTGATTTAAAAAACGAAATAATTTTTTTCTTTTTTATATTTAATTGAAGAAAAATTTTCTATACATTTTAAAAGAATAATATTTACCTTTCCTTGAAAAAAAGTTATTTTTACTGATTTAAAAAAACAAAATATTTTTTTCTTTTTTTTTTTCGGATTTTATATTTAATTGACTTTCCATGGTTTTTTTTTAAAAAAATAAATACTTGATTTATGATTTAATTAAAAAAATATTTTTCTTTTTTTCGGATTCATATTTAATTGAAAAATATTTCTTACATACTTTTTAAGAAAAAAATTTTTTAACGTTTTTAAAAAAAATAATATCTCTTAAAAATTATTCGACATTTTTATATTTTTTAAAAAAATATCTAACATTACATTTTAAAAAAAATAATACCTTTTTAAAAATTTATAACATTTCTAGCATCTTTAAAGAAATATCTCAACATCTTAATTAAAAAAATATCTCCAACATTCCAACATTTTTTCTATTTTTTAAAAAATAGGTATTAATTAAAAAAATACCTTCATCATTCCTATATTTTTTAAAGAATATCTTCAACTTCTTTATATTTAAAAAAACATTCCTAAACATTTCTATATATCTTCGAAAAAACATATCCAACATTTCTATATTTTTTTTGTGGCGTTAAAAAAGTAAATACACGTGTCATAATTTATATTTTTTTCGAAAAATATATCCGACATTTCTATAAATTTTTTTGAGAAATATCTTTATATTTAATTAGAATAATTTTTTTATCTCCAACGTTTCTATATTTAATTAAAAATATCTCTAACTTTCTCTATTTTTTTTAAAAAAAATTATCTCAAACATAAGTAATATGAGCAATATGAGCAATCTGAGCGATATGAGCGATATGGTGAGGGTTATTAATGCTGACATCGTTGATAATTTTGACACGTCTTCTCAAGCTGCCAATTTTCCAAATATAATTTCGAACAACAATAACAACAACAGCAGCAGCAACAGCAACGACAGCAACACCTTTGGACCACTACAACCACTACGGCAAACTCAATATCCGTCACCACCGTCGTATTCTCAAGTTACACAACAAGTAGAAGTTACGATTTCGAATTCTCAAGTAAGCCACGAATCATACTCAAGAAATCATAATCATCGAAATAGAATTATTATTCCTCAACAAAATAATCAAGTACAATTCAATGCTGCCCGATTTATTACGCATCCAACTCAAGAAATACCTGAAAATTACATTAATACTGAATGGTATATTAATGGTGTTGCTATGGAATCGTCTGTTGATACCAACATTTCAAGTCAGTATCAAGTGGACCAACAAATTGTTGATTATAATTTTCCTAATTATTATGACCAATTCTCTGATCAACATTTCAATTTCAACTTTTAACATCAGGTAAACTCAATAACATCAGGAAAATAAATCTTACATAAACCTACGTAGGGTTCAGAATTGGCCAGCATTATGTCGATATTTTTGGTAATTCTGTTAACATTTCCGCATAATGCTGGTCAGTTTTAAACTCTACGTAGGTTTACATGAGATTTATTTTCCTGACGAAGTCTATTTTTATTTATATTTTAAATTACTTTAAACAATTGATTGACTTATAGAGTTTACTTGTTATAAGATTTAAGATTTATATTAATAAATTTATTTAATTTAACCAAATCTTTTTTTAAAATAAAAAAAAGTTTATACTATATACTACTACTACGATTATTATAAATTTTTGATCTTCATACTTTAAAGAAAAACAATTCACGCCAATATTTCGATTTAATAATTTAAATCTGGTTATTTGATTTCATTCACCGTCATCTGTACTAGAAAAATATTGAAACGCAATTTCTTATATAAAAACTATACTATGTAGATTCATATTTTTAGTATTAATAGATTGAAAAAGATCATGATCAACTATTAATTTTCTAGATATGACTATTCATATAAAGCCAAACTATTGCCGAAATCACTTTTTTTCCTTAATAATTTTTTTCATTGGTGTAGAGAAGAGATTTTTTACAATAAACAATAAACACTTAATGGAATCACCATTCGACGTAATTTATTGATTATACGTTAGCATGATTATTTTTTTATTAACTGTTATCAGCTATTCATTATTTTTATTTATGATTTACGAATATGAAGAAATACAATTATACAATTATAGAATTATGCCATATGTTGCACATCACTTAGATTAACTAAGCCCGGTGCCGGTTGCGGTCTGACCCAACGGGAAAATAAAAATCAATAAAAAAGTTTTTTTTCATAACTACTTTTTTGGGGTATTTTTTTTTTTTTTGGGAAAACCCCAAAAAGTAATTGTTGCATAAAAATTTGGCTAGAAGACGACGCCGCACAATACATATAAATATACATGCATTATTATGCATTAATGCGAAACAGCTGAACAATTGATGGATAAAAGGTGAACTTAAATGCAATCCATTATAAGAATTATTTGCAGTATTAGTAATCACAACATGTTTTATTTGAAAAGCAAACCAAGAGCTTTGATTGGTTGGTTGATGTTTTAAATTATCGTGTGAAAATATTAACATATTGTGTAATCGGTCTATAGTATGCTAATAACAAATAAATGGAGCAGATTTTAAATGAAATTTTTATCAATATTATTGTAAAAGTCGCAACTTCTACAAGCAAATTGACATCACATTATCTATCATCAATTAAAAATATAGGGTAAATATATTTAAAATTACAATCGGCTCATTTATGATCATTAATTAAACTTTTAAATGGTGATTTTACAATTGTCATTATAAATATTTTCGTATTAAAACATACTTTGATTTTTGTTGACCTTTGAAAATTTCCTTGTTAAATAATTGGTTTCTTAAATTAAACTTATTGATTTATTAATGGGTATGGTGGTCTTGACCGGTCTGAGATACCACAATATTAAATTGTCTATGTTAGTAATTTTGAAATATTTATTGTCACTAACCGTTCACCTCTTTTATTACATTAATAAAAATCGAATTAATTATTTATAACATTTTGTTGGAAAATAAAATGCACCGGTAAAGAAAGTCCAATTATTTGTTACATTCTACCTGCAATAACCACCATATTGGCAATAATAATTGATTGACGATCCGTCTAGAATATTTACCTTCAAAATTTTATTGCCTGCAAATGTATTTCTATGGAGAAAGTCAGATGATGTATATGAAATATATGTCGTGTGACTAGTTTCGATATAGATAAAAAATTCAATTATTTAAATCACGCGACATAATCAAATTTTTGAAAAATACCATTCATTACATTTACTGTAAAAATAACAGGTTAATACGACGCCAAGTGAATATCATTTATGGTAAAACGGGCGGGAATTGTGCATTGTATATAAATGATTTATGTTTTGCATATCAATCAATTTAAATTAATAAAATGTCACAACAAGATTACGTCGTTAAAAAAAAAAATAAATAAAAATAATAATAACCGGTTAATACCAGAAAAAATGCAGATCATGTAAAGTTTCGTGACGTTTCCGTTGTTTTACACAAAAATACTCGAAAACTAACGAGAAAACATGACTTTTTGTTCCAAGTAACAATACTCCAAATGTTCAAAATAGCATATTTCTATCAATATTCATCGCCTAATAAAATATAGTTTTTGAGTAATATGTAACTTCTTAAAATCGTTTAAAAATGCTAGTTCTTGAGACATTCTTTTGTCCGATAAAATAATCCCACATAATACTAAAATGTCTGAAAACTTCACAAAAGAATTTAAATTATAGCGAACAAAATAAAAAAAAATATGATTAAAATTCGTTAGAAATTGATAAAGTTGCATGTATTGAGAAAATTTACAAATAATTTTTCGAAAATTTATTAAAATTATTAAATTATCTAATACATATGTATGTAAAATTTAATGACAAAACTTTGAGACTTGTTTTAAAAACAATAAATTATTTGTTTTGAATGTATTGAAATGATAGAAATAAGAGAACTTGCAGATTTTGAACGTGGTGCTATTTATGGATTATGGTAAGACGAAAAAATTAATAAAATTGCATTTTGAATTTTGAATCGAAAAATTATTTGTAAATTTTCTCAATACATGCAACTTTATCAATTTCTAACGAATTTTAATCATCTTTTTTTTATTTTGTTTGCTATAATTTAAATCCTTTTGTGAAGCTTTCAGACATTTTATTATTATGTGGGATACTTTATCGGACAAGAGAATGTCTCAAGAACTAGCATTTTTAAACGATTTTAAGAAGTTACATATTACTCAAAAACTATATTTTATTAGGCGATGAATATTGATAGAAATATGCTATTTTGAACATTTGGAGTATTGTTACTTGGAACAAAAAGTCATGTTTTCTCATTAGTTTTCGAGTAATTTTGTGTAGAACGGAAATGTCACGAAAATTTACATGATCTGCATTTTGTCTGGTCATTTCTGGCAGGGGGTGTATATGACTTTCCTTCGGAAATTAAAGACGTAGACCATTAACAAATTTGGATGTTATGACTGAATAAACGAAATTTAGAGCAACTTCATTATTAATAAAAAGTCAGAACTCAAGCATGGTCTATTTTTTGATCTAAAAATAAAAATTAAAGTAGAATTATTTTGGAAAGTTTGAAATGGTGTTGGTTAGTGTGTGCATCGCCACTTTTCTAAATGGCACTTTTTCGATTTTACAATATAAATTGTCGAAATAATAATATTTTTTACTAAATTCTGAATTTTGTCAAGATTTTTATGGAAAAATTTCTCATGAATAAGGTTGGTTGTATTGGTCTGGCCTGCTATATACCAAAGACTGGTCTTTAAATATGGTCCTGGACTGGTTAAAGACTCCAGTTAAAAGAAGGGTCAAAGACCGGTTAAGCGTTGGTTCAATGACGGTTTGGATATATTATAAATTGTATTTACGAAAAACTACAAATTTATTTATTTTATAATGTCCAAGCTTTTCACTTAATGACCAAGAATTATTATGATTTATCAAGAAATGTGATAATATTTATTTTGCAGCCAAGTTTTGTGGAGTGTAAAATTAGGATAGCAGAGCACGTACTAAGTTTGTTTAGAACAGAGAATATTTTATCATCAATTTTTATTAAGATTATACAATGGATATAGGGTGATTTTATTTTCTATTACTACTAATTTTTGTGTTAATTACATTTTGATTGGTAGATTCTTTGTAGATCAATTTAACTCGTGTTGGTGTCAACATGTCAACATATGATCCTTCCAAAATAATCATAGTCCAAAAAAGTAAAATTAAAAATTCGATAATATTAATCCAATGGCACATAATAACAAGCACAAGAAACCTTAAATGTATACAGTATAATCTCAACATTTTAATTGGATTTTAACTAGTCAATTAACAAGGTGTTCAAGATAATTATTCTTTGAAAACATTTTAATTTAAATTTGCTAATTCTGGAAATAAATGTCAGTCAATATAAGACCAATAAATATTTTAGAAAAATATTTCCGCCATAATAAGACGGAATTCTATTCCTTCAAATATCACGTGCAAAAATGGTGATATAAGAGACCCCACATCACACTAAATAGGAAAACTATGAAAAGAATTCATTTTTAGTGAATTTTGATGCAGTGTAATGTGTCAATTATCATTGAGAAACACGAATTAAACATCATTTATTTTATAATTAAATTTTAAGTTTAATATAAAAATCTGTTGCAATTGAAAGTCAAATTCAATTGGTTACAATCGACTCGAAGAATAAACCAATTAACATAACTACTGATATAGAAAACAAAAAAAGGGGCTATATCTAAATCCGCTGTGGAAAAGCTTAACTGTATATGAATATAAAAAATACATAATTATACAAATATATGCTGCGCCTAGATTGACTAAATGATGACAATTAAATTTCAAAGTATTAAATCACATTTTTTTAAAAAAACATGATTAAAGTTATTGTTTTTTTATCAAAAAAAATGCTTTATTTAATAAAGCAGTGAGTGAGCTTCAAATTGTATTTTTTATTGTGTGACATTTGTAAAATTATCATTTCATTACAAATCTAGAAACTGTCTGCAGAAAACAATTAGCGTGTAATAGTAATGGTAATAGTAATGGTAATAGTAACGCGTGTAACGTGCTGAAATCGCATTTTATGTTGATACCATAAAAATTTTTCTTCGATGAAAGGTTATAATTACTTTTTTAGGAATAATTTTGGTTACCACGCATAATCCCGGTTTCCATACATCATTATGCATTTAAAACTTTTTATAATAAAAAACATGCAATAATTTTTTTTTAATTATCAAAAATGAACAATTAATCGATTGAATTGTTATCGTGTAAAAACAAATGTCGCGTCCATAGTGTACTAATAAAGATTAAATAGAACAAATTTAGGACGAAATAGGAGAATTATTGAAAAGGCCTTTCCTTATTTTATTAATCTGAACATAATCGTTGTCTGGTCATTTATTCTAAATACACCAACCCACCTAATCCACTAATAATCTTTATTAATATATTCTTCTCAAGGTATTAGTTACCCCTGTATTTATTCTTAAGAGTATGCATATAGATAGGTAGGTAAGATGGTTATATGCTAACTATGTGATAATATTTAATATAAAGATTTTCGTGTTTAAAACATTATAAATAGTTCTTTATTTTGTTGACATTCAAAAAATTCCTTGAAATCTTTTAAATTAAAAAAAAAACAACAACTAAATTGTTGATTTATTACATTAAAAAAAGTCAATTAAATTGTTGATTTATTTTTTTTTTTTTTAAAAAAAATGGTTCTTTCAAGCAAAAAAAATCTTAATAGTGACAATGTTGTTGTTCAATCCTCATCATCTTCAGTCTCACCCTCACCTTCATCACCACCATCAACATTTGTTTCTTCTTCTTTTTTGCATTTTCACTCATCCAATTCATCATATTCAATTAATACTGCAGTTTACAATAATAACATGGTAATGGATCAACAGCCAGATTCTGGGCCATCCAAAATTTATAATAATGATGGTATTGATGTTAAATTTATTTATCAAGGTGAAACAAATTTAATTGCTTCCAACACTGCAAATCCATCTCAAGCGAACCATTTT
Source organism: Entrophospora candida (assembly GCA_910592215.1). Lineage (NCBI taxonomy): Eukaryota > Fungi > Glomeromycota > Glomeromycetes > Entrophosporales > Entrophosporaceae > Entrophospora > Entrophospora candida. The sequence continues at coordinate 12,045 of CAJVPN010000606.1, forward strand.
GAAGGAAATCAAATTAATGATGATACTCTTCTCCATTATTATTATGACAACCAACCTGCTGATCAACATTTCAATTTCAACTTTTAAGCATTTAATATTTATATATTTAGAAAATTAGTTAGAGAAACTTGAGTATTAATGATATTGTAATACTATTATTTTAAAACTAGTAATATTTTTTTAATAATTAATAAATAAAATTTAATAGTCTTCTTTTTTAAAAAATAAAAAAAGAATTAGAAAGCCTGGTTGCCAGATGACTTTATAAAATTGTGATCCTGAGCTACTGGTCTGAGACACTATCGCAAATATGGAATTTAAACTATTTGCCCATGTTAGTATATATTTTATAGTCACTAACCATTTAAACCCCGATCATTTCCAACCCCGCCAGGCACAGTGTTTTTTCCACTTTCATTACATTGTAAATAAAAGTTGAATTGATGATTTATGGAAATCAGTTATTTATTATGAACGATTAATCCTATCTGAAATAATCATTATATAATTTAATTGATGGCCAGTCTGCGAATAAGCCTCACTAAATGAAGCCTTTTCTTTCAGTGTGAGAGAGTAAAAAAGAATATCACTATAAAAATTTTTTGCAAACATCGTAGAAAATAATATCCAAAGCCCGCTTCTAAAATTCTCTATTACTATAAATTTTCCAAATTTCTCTGTTTTTCAACTTTACATGTAAAATTCTTTGGAATCTGGCATTACCTCTATTAAAGCCTAACAAAACAAAAAGTTATAATAAATTTGGCTTTTTTATGGTGCAAAACCTCTTGAATCATCGTTTTTTGTGCCATGCGACCAAATTTTAAAATATAGTCAAATGTTTTTTAATTCATTCAAAAATGCAATCATCTTTTAAAAATCACGTAATACGTTTATACAATATTTCTAATGCGATAAATATGAAACTAAGCTCAGAAATAATCATCACATTTTAGTCAAATATTTTGAAAAATCTCTTTGTCACGATGAAATTTGGGTCCCAATCCGTGTTATCCTTTAAAGGATAGGGAGATCGGAGAGCGACCACCCTTTCAAATATCACGTGTAAAAATTAGGTTTTAGAGATGGTAACGATCCAGCCAAATCAGGTTAATATGTTTAACAGAACCGCAGTTTAAACTCCAGTTGAATTGTGTGGTTTGCGTATTTGTTACATTAAAATTTTTTTACTATTCCTCTATATCTGTATATTAGAATGCATGGTTATACCATATATAGCTTAGGCTTTCCATAATGTTTCAAGCTTTTCCATGGCTTGAAAAATAAGGTTTATGGGAAACTAGATTTTGTGCGCCATGTACACAAATGCATCCTACACGTAATATCCACTTTGTCACAAAAAGTAAACTTTTTTTAATAAATTTTAACCCTTAAAACTTTGTTGGTCGTAATGCATTTACAACGCTCTAATATTAATCATGCATGGGTTGGCCTTTCAAGTGATTTTGAAAGCAAAAGCGAATTTATGCCAACCACCACGTTTTTAGAGAACATTCATAAAGATAGTGATGTTACCGAGGAGAAGGAGGATGTATATGAGAAGCTAAATGTCGAATCCAACATAAAATACGATTATATATATGCATTTCCTAACTTGGAAAGTTATTATTAAGGGTAGATTGTACGTAATAAGAACGGTTGACGACGAAATACTTTTCAGGGCGGGATTATTCGTCAAACAGTTGTTAATTTCGTCACATTTGACGAAATTGACGAAATTGAGATTGACCAATTAAACCAACCAAATTTTCATAAGCAACGATCAAAGGTATGGCCAAATATTGATTTTATATATATCAGTCACCAAAAAAATGATTTAGATTTGGAACCCTTTATCTTATCATCATGATAAAAAAGTATCGAGAATAATCACCATGGTAAATACCCAACGTTACTCTACATATTGAATTTCTATATAAAATGTCATGTATAACACAATTAATAAAATTATTAAAATCCTAGGTTCTCAAAAAATGTACTTTGAGCATATGCGTAGATTTTGTTTGAATCTCAAAATTCAGTATGGTATGATCATAACGTTATAAATACCTTATACTAGCAATAACACATTGGTTTTGAGGTAGTGCCGTTGGTTTGACAGGCTATTGAATAGCAAAATATATTTTTTTGGCGGAGCAAATAAATTTTTTTAGGGTTAATTACCACTCTACTGATCAATTACACACACACACAATAAGATATACGTGTAAGCTCGTCAAGTCGGATGCAATAATCAATTGTTTAAAATAAATAAATGACCGACCTATTGAGTTTACATGTGTGTAGGGTTTGAAAAAAGGGCCCAAAAAATCAAATCGGTTGATATGGTAATTACATATGACAGCAATTTTCCCATCATTATCCTTGTCCAAAGTTGATGCATGATGTTAATATACTGGCTGAAATGTTTGCGCTATATAAAAACAATCAATATATGTATAGAAATCAATCATCCGTGATGTCACTAAAATTTATTATTTGGTGATCAGCAAGTATCAATTTCGTCAATTTCGTCAAAAGATCCTTGGCGATAAATATGAATTTCATCAACCATTCTTAGTACGTAAATACTATATATAATTTTTTGGCTAAACGATAGCTAAAAATATTAGTGTAGCATTATATAAATATCAGTGCAGAAAAATATTTTTTATTTGTAATATCATCATCTATTAAAGATGAGTGATAAGAGGACGAGAATTATGAGTCCAATAATTAACTAATGATATTAGCCTGTAGAAAACCCTTAGCCAATTAAAAACTTAAATAAATCCCAGTTGATGAAATTTTTTTTTCAGATGGTAATAAGCTTGCCGGTATTATATTGCTACTATTATTATTACTGTTTTTATTATAATATCCTGTCATTATTACTATTTAATGGTTCGAATAAGATTTATGAATAAACGAATAAAGCGAATAAAGCGAATAATAATAATATGAATTAAGATTGAATTGTATTAATATCAGTATTACAAATAATTCGAATAAGAATTTAGAAACTCTAACTATTACTTTTATCTTGCTACGAGTATTATGTTTTTTGTCATTCGAAGTAATGCAGATGGACCCATTTCAACTAAGTGTCTATGCCACTGAATTCTGTACTAAAATTTCAGACATAAGAATAAATATCAAGAGAAATTTTTTCTTAGCCGGCTAACATCACTATAATTAACATTAAACAATAAATGAAAATATTTAGTATAACATTGTCCTTTTCTTCCACGACTTCATTTAGCAAACAAACAGGCTATATTTTCCTGCTCTTTTTCATGTTCCTTATTTAAAAATAAATTACGACATTAATGTTTTAATTCACGATAATGTATTAATTATATTAATTATCTTCACAAAATTCCAAGTAAAATTACGGAAAGCTCCCACATTTTTGTTTAAATTTGATATAACTACCACAAAGAATAGGTAGAACAAATGGTATGTGTAGAGTAGATGGAGATATATTGTTATCTGGTTATTAACTTCTACTATCATCCCTCAACTCATCTGATTGATAGTAATGCTTTCAAAAAACTCTGTTTTTAAATTAGAACGTTTTTAATGCTCCCAATTCACACATAAATAAAGCTAATACCACTTCCTCGAGAACTCATTTGTAAAAAATTAAAAACAAGCAAAAATTTTTTTTTTGAGTTTCAATAATATGGTATGGTTATTATTTGCTTAGTATTTTATATGTTTTATATGCGATTCGCAAATTTTAAATAGCAATTTGCAAATGTCTTTAACTTTACAAGGTTGTTTTTTTGAAAGAACCATTTATTAGTTTTTTTAATTAATATAATTGGATAAATGTTATAATTAACGCGAATCTCGAAAGCTAATTGGTGGTTTTTTCTGTTTAGGTAATGATTTACGAAGACTAACTAAAATGTATTAACGTTTTCTTTTTGGATTTAATTCATATTATAGTGCTACGATCACCTTCGTCCTTTTTAAAGTACTTTCGAATCATAGTGTTGACGATCATATTCAATAGAGTTTTCCGGTCCTATGAAACTGGAAAAATAATTTTACCTAAAAATCAACATAGTTTATATGGTGAATAAATATTTTTCTCTGTTAGGACATCAGATTTGGGGAGTCTCACTGATTCATTTACGAATCGGTAATTAAGTATATTAAAGACAACCAACAAGGATTTAAGCTTAGAAAGGATAGACTAGAAAAATTTGAAAATGACATATGAGAACAAACTCTTGTGAAGGTACCAATAAAAAAAGAAGTGTAATCAATCCATCTAAATCACAAAGAACAAATTGTAATCGGCATTTAAATCTTTAGCGTCCTATCAAAAGTTATATAAATTGTCTCATATATATCACTACATTTTATAATGAACATTTTGGACACTTACTTGATCCCAAAAAAAGCATTTACCAAACTTATACTAAATGATATTGAATGGATGGACATTTAAAACTTCTTGCAATAGAATAGTGTATATTTAAATTCGTGTATATTGCATATAAACTGCATTTTTGTGCAGATGCGCAGAAAACAGGATCTTTTTTTTAATTGCTTATTTATTTTGATTAACTATAAATTCCATAGTTGTAAGAATATTCTCGAGAGCCCAAGCTACAAAAATTAATGTAGATTTATTTATTTTAATATATAAATAAAGTTTTAGGAAATGTTATCACGATTTTAAATGAATTTCAATTGAAAACTTTCATCCATACAAAAAATACATCAAAACTAAAATGAAAAATGGTATAGTGTTTGTTGTATAACTAATAAAAGATCATAAAATTATTTTAAGATTCAAGACAATCGAAATTTGCATTTTTATTGTTGCTCAAGCTACAGAAAGCTCGGAACGTGGATGCTACATAATAATAAACACATGTCAAACCTAAGCTATAATGGTATTTGTATGAACCATGTGAAACACGAATTAATTATAGTTTCAAAAACCCCATACATCAATTATTACGATTTTAAAATTGATTGTGAAAATTAATCAAACGTAGAAATGATTATATGACCTAATTAAGACAAAAAAGTGGAATGCGTATTAAATTGATTAGTAATTGAGATGACACTTTTGTTCGAGCCGTTTATGGAAGGTTGGGAAAATCGATAAGCAAGAAGTGGGTTAATGGGTGAATGGGTGAATGGTGAACGAACTTTGACGATATATGAAATCTTTGCCGAATATATTGAAATCATTGTGATTATGTAATTTTGTGATTCAAGACCGACTACCAGTGTATAGTAAACTTAATGGGCCCTGTAACGAATGCATATTTATTTAATGATTATGTAATAATATTATTAATATTTTCTAATTTTTAAAACATTATAAATGGTTTTGATTTTTGTTGGCCTTTGAATAAACTTATTAAAACAAAAACAATTAAATTATTGATTTATATGAAAAAATGGTTCTTTCAAATAATACAAAACAGAATTCGTCTGAAGTTTACAATAATGACACAGTAACGTATAATCAGGACAATATAGTTGTCAATAATGATGCTGATGTGGATGCGATGGGAACTGAGAATCATAGTACTAGTAATGAATCCACCGCAACGGAAGCAGTTATTCCACAAACAAATGCCATTCCAAACGTCACCGAGATTACAATAGTATGTCAACAACAAGATATTGTGCACGAAGTTTATATTAATCCTGTATGGATGATTAACGGCGTCAGAATGGAGTTATCAATCAATACCAACACTCCATCTTGTGAAGAAAATCAACTTGTCGATTATAATCTTCCTGTTAACTTTTAAGATAAACCCTTGGTTTCGTTATTTAATAAAACTAAAGATCTATTTAAATGATTCATGAACATACAGTAAAGTTAGAGATTACTGGTATGATAATATGAAAAGAAAAAAAAATTAAATTATAATGTTAACATAGAACTCATTGAGATCACAACATTTTTCTTCTTTTATAATTTAAACCAATTTTTTCATAATCGTGTAGTTAATTTTTAACATGTAAACAAATAATCAATTAAATATTGTCAAAAAAAATTTTTAATATTGAATATATTAATTAAATTCATTTAATATAATCTTTGTTACCTAATACTAATATTTAATAATTTTCCTTTCGTTATCTGTTTCTTATTTTTGTAATTAATTCATACTATCTTAAAAATTCTTCACAATAAAATAAATAAACAAAAGTTTTAAATTTAAAGATTATTATCATCTATATTAATAATTATTTATTAATTTATTGAATTAAGAATATTAATCAATATTTTTTCTTTTGTAACCTTTTGAGTAGAAACTCCAATTAAAAGATTGTGTTTTCATATATTGTCTAATCATTATTAATATATTGTAACAAAAGTTAGAAAACAATAATGCAAAAAAAAATTGTTGAAAAGTTCTCATAATAATAAATAACTTATAAAACCCTTTTTTGCTTTTAATTTCTTCCTTCCTCAATAACCCCATACAAACCATATATTTTTCTGAAAGCTCTCGATGTACTCTGTCTTATCATGCTAAAACGATCTCAATAGAGTTGATTTCCGAAAAGAATTAAGCTTCCAAAATCAAAAACCATAGGTTTCTTTGAGAGACTATTACTCCATAACTGGAAGAGCTAGAGGCGCATAAAGCTTGCATTTTAAAGTTCAAAGGCAAGTTATTGTTTTTACTTAGAGGCACGAAAATGGTTTAATAATGAGCTTACGTTCAATTCATTCGCCAAAGTCCGTTGTACAGAAAACGTGTCATGTCGATCATATATTAAAATCAGTGACGTCCGACTAATATTAATATTAATACACAATTTATGATAAATAATGTTACATGCGCTCTTTGCGCCCCTTCAATTTTACACACAGGCCGCGTGGATGCGGAGATTTCTATTTTAGTATTAGTATTAGATAATAGTAATTAAGGTTATAACTAATTCAAATTATTATCATTATCATAGTAATCTTTGAATTTCGATTTTTTTATAAATTATACAAATAAAGTTTAGTAGATCGCCTACTGATGTTTTTCTTTTATTCAAGTATTAGTATTAGTATTAGTGATGATAAGTTAAGCATATTTGTGTGTCCAGCTGAAATGAGGTTTGTTTTTTGTACAATCTACAAAAAAGGAAATACATTTATCATTGATTTTTTTTGTAAATTGACGACATTAATACCTAAATTTTCAAGTTTTCAAAAACGTCTAAACAAAATTTTTGAATACCTTGATATTAAAAAATAAACGAATAAAATAATCATTAAATATTTGCTACATAGCCATGACTCTTTCAGAAAACGTTATACAACTCATAAATCAATTAAATTTAACAGAACACGAGAAACAATTATTAGAAAATACACCTATTGATGTTAATGACACACAAATCGACCAATTTCTTTCAAAAGAAAAAATCTTCTTCAAAGAAAGTAGTCCAACAAAAAAAATGGCCAAATAAATTTCTTAAATTCCGTAAATATCATGCAATTTTTTTAAGAGAAACTCGCCCTGAAGAAAATTTCAATATAGAAGATATTTCAAAAGATGCAAAAATGCATGGAATGCATTAAAAAAATCCGATCCTACAAGAAAAGTAGAATTCTTTGAAAACTTGACAAGAAGAACCGGGAGATGATTAGTTTCAAAGAACTCGAAGATGACGATGAAAAAAAGTTGGAGTGGAGAGAAGTCCATTTTGACAACAAAAATGATTCTAATTTCATTTATATCAACAGAGACGGCAATGACAGCAACAACAACAGCAGCAGCAATAATAATATTATTACAACATTCGATACGACAATGTATAATGCATCAAATTATCAGGACGCTCAAAATACTTATCCTTATTCAAGCCAAGAAGTTGAATTGGTGGAACCTGGACAATTATCACTCAGTCAATTATTACACTTGTTTTGTAATCAAGAGATATTCAATATGGAAGATGATGAAATGTTTAATACTGGAGATTATTTGTATGGGACAATATTCAACACAAGTTCATCTCAAGTGAGCGATTGTGAAATCGATCCTAATACTTTTCTTCGTCAGTATTTTAATAATCAACACGGTAACTAACGTTTCGATTTTTTTTCTAGTTGATCTTTATTCAACGGACTGGGAAAATTTTTATTGTCGATCTTTTTTTATATGTGAAATTGGAATTGGAAATTTATAGTTTTATCAATTTTAATTAACAAAAAAAAATTTTTTTTAATGTACATATGTATTATTATTATATACATTATATTTATCGATTAATTGATATATTTCTTTCTTTTAAATTTATTACCGTTACTATTATTATTATTACTAAATTTTGATTGCCAGTACTAACGAAATGATTGCAAGTTACTAATAGTAAATGGTTATGGTAGCCCCAAGATACTGGCCTAGATCATATAACAATTTGAATATAATTTTTTCAGGTTATCCGAATAACGTCACTTTATTATCAAAATCATTATCACGTGATATATGGCTGTTGATCATCAAGCATATGTTACAAATTATTATCTGCGGATTTTTTAGTATCTTTATCATATATTTCAACACATTGTAAATGTTTACAACAAAATTCAACTAACAATATATTTTTTTGAAAACATGAATTATAAAAAGAAATTTCTATTAATTTATCAGTTACAATGTAAATTTTTATGGTAAAATTTAATAATAAATCGAATAACTTTAAACCATGATAACTTTTTTTTTACATAATAAAATTAAACAAAACTTTTTATAGTTTTATTGTTTAAGACTTCTACAATAAAGTTATAGAGAGCTTTTTTCCATATCTCGTTTTGTTATAAAGTTTTTTCTATTAGCAATCTTTTTTCAATTTCTTTAGAATATAAAAAAATTTATTTTTTATTTAGCAAAAAAAAAAACTCTTTGTAATCTAAAAGCTTAATCTATTTACTATAATTTCCCTTAGTTTCATGTCTGTATCTCTTTATTTGAAGGCTCTGATGCAATTTTTATTTATATAGTTTTTACATATATCCTTATTTTTTTAAAAAAAAGATTGTTATTGATCGGCATTATGTTACATCACCTGATTTTGATTTCTCACGCCCCAATCTTTCATGTGAATTACTGGTGTTGAACTAAAATTTTCATTGCTTAAACAACGAAGTTTGAATTTATTATAAAAATAACGAGATATTTTAAAAAGCTTCATATGACACGAATTTCAAATTTAAATTTACATATAGAAAATCAATTGATATTACTAATAAAACAATAATAATATGAAAAGGAAATAGAAAATTATAATAATTATTACTTTTGTTATTTATTTATTATTTGTAAAAATCTTAAAAACCGAAATTAAATTGTTTATCATCGACACCATGATAATAATAATAGCGAATATCATCATCAATATTATCTTGAGATGGACTTGAAACAATTGAACTTGCTGCTGCACCTTGTAAAATAAATTCAGCGTTGACGTTATTGCACATTTCAGATGGTTCACTATCTGGCTGTTGACACGTGACATTTTCTTGTGCCTCAGTATTATTATTGTCGTCATCAGCACTTAGTTGATGCTGATGCTCCATTGATCCTTCTGGAGATAATTCTTCAGTGTCTATTTCTTGGTTTGTGCTATCAGATGCTTTTTTGCTTGAAAGAGCCATTTTTTTTTGTATAAACCAATAATTTAATTGTTTTTAGTTTAAGGAATTTAAGAAATTTTTTCAAGGTCAAGAAAAAATCAATGGCTTTTATAATGTTTTGAGAAAAAAAAATTTACCTAATTAGTGTTTTAGCTTGATTTTTTTTTTTTTTTAAGCAACTTAGCAGACTGATAACGAATATAGATTGTTATTTTATAATATTACATGCTTTAATTTACTATAATAATAAGAATAAAGATCATTTTTCATACAAAAAATAATTTTCCTATTTTGAAATTTGTTTAATATAACACAGTAAAGAAGGCGTACTGCATGAATTTAAAATTCAATAGCGTGTTGGGGATTTGTTGATCTTTGTTTTATCAGAGTAATTAATCCAAAAAGGCAAACCTCAAAACACAGTAAATATAATTAATATGTATTTAATATTTGATATTTAATTAATTATACATTAAGATCACAAAACCGCCAAAAGCTTAATAACTTTTGGCCTATATTAAGCATAAATTTAAAGTTTGGAAAATCTGATTATACCATATTAATATAATTTAACTAAAAAAAACAATTAACTTTATTTAGAAAAAAAAAACTTTTTTTTTTAGGTTGACTAAAAAAAAATGAATTGACCATTTTGAATTAATTTTTAAAGTTTGAAATTTGTGCATTGTCCGATGATCATTTGAACCAAAAAAAAAGCAGTTATTTAATATTAAATAAAAATTTTCCTTCAAAAATATTAAATATATTACTACTATTTGTTTTTCTTCTTCGAATGTAATTAAGCCTTTTTTTACCAGTAATTAAACTATTAATAATATAAAATAAATAAATAACAATTTTATCCCTCACTTAAATAAAATAAACATGTATGAATACTTTGTGTGCTAAATATTTGAACTATAGCTCTACTAAACCCACACTATATCCATCTATTGATCACAATTGTGTTAATAATCTTTTTATGACAAGATATGGAAAATATGAAGATATTCTTAAAAATTTTATCTGTGTGACTCACTAGGTGCCTTTCATAAAATAACTATTATTTTTCTTTACTCTGTAAAATTATGAAAGAAACCATCCAATTAATCATTTTCAACATTTGTTTTTACTTTAAAAAGTAACTAAAATAAATAAATGAGCGATATCTTGTCTAATGTTTTTTTTCAAATGATAAGTATCTAGATGATAAAAAATTGAATCTTCGATCTTTGATTCGTTATTAATGTAAATAATGTTTTTGATGAATATTTTATTGGATTAAATAAATGTGTAACTAAAACATAAAATTATGAACTACTTGTCAATGATTTAATTAAATCGCTAAACAACTAATTGATTGAAAGATTTAGTCAATGTTAATATTTATTCAAATGCCCTTTAAATTTTTTTTTTAAATTTTAAAATGAATGTTTAGTCATTTGTGACACGTAGTGCAAATTAGCCGCACCAATCCTTGATATAAGGAGAAATGATGTAAATGTCCGATTAATTTTGATTTATATACGTCATATGAACAATTAAACTGTTCTTACGTAGTAAAATAATGAAATAAAGTTATATTTACACAGACTTTACTATATATAATCCACTGTATATTTATTTATTTACGTTAATATGAATGCCAGTTACATAAAATTTATATATAGTTCTCTCTTGAACCTCCCTCCCCTGCTTTTTATTATTCATTGCATCGGATTGGTTAAAAGAAATAAATATTGTTCGTGTCAATCAATTTATATGCATTCAACCCATGCGATAAAGGAATTTTGAATTGATTCATTTTTTATTATATTGCTTTTATTTTTCTATATTAAAATATTTTTATAATAAAATTCTAAAAAAATATTATGTGCAAAAAATTTGGTGTTTTAAGAGGTCCCGCATCATATTAAATAAAAAATTTTATTTTTGATGGCTTGGACATGGTTATTGATTCAATTAGTTAATTCAGTAAAAGTTTATATATATGTGTGTGTGTATGTATGTATGTATAAAAGATAAACAATTAAAAATAAAGATATTTCCAAAGTTTGATAATAAACTAGATTATCTATAAAAAAATCATCGGAAAAAAAGTAGGAATAATTTTTTGAACAAATTCAAAACATGTTGCATAAGGTATGCATACAGCGAGCACTCCGAATTTGTATACAATTATCTCTTAAACGGTCAGAGTATTCTTTTACAAATTAAAGTTTTGATCATTCTCAGTTAACGATCAGCAAAGTAAAAACAGTCAATCGACCAACTTTTATTCACATATCAATCAGCTGAATCTCAAAGATCATTTTCGTATTAGGAAGTGATACCTTTAGAAAACGGTTTTTATAACAGAAAAAAAATTTCGGCTATCAATAGCCGAAAAACCGTTTAAGGGATAATAAAATGTAATAGTAAATGATCATCATCGGAAAAAATAATATTATCAGTCGGACGACATTTCACAGTGACTGATTTTTAATATATGATCGACATGGCACGTTTTCTGTACAACGGACTTTGGCGAATGGATTGAACATAAACTCATTATTAAACAATTTTCGTGCCTCTAAGT
>CAJVPN010000607.1:0-24232 GCA_910592215.1 Entrophospora candida
TGTTTCTTGTGATTTTTGAAGTTGATTATTAGTTTGAGGTCTTTTTTCTTGATGTTTATTACCATTATTAATTCCTTTGTGTTTTCTTTTGTGTTCAATAGATCTATGTTCATTCTGGCATGTTTCTTGTGATTTTTGATCTTTACATTTATCATCATCACCAAATAAATTTACAGGTTTTTTCAAATATACCCAGTCCTTGTCATGTTCCACCACAATTTGTTCGAAAAATGAATTATGTTTGGTATTAAGATGATGCTCCATATTTTTTGGTGAATAAAGATGAATGCGTTCTTCTCCTTCGCAATCTAACAACATACATCTAAAAATTGGTGCTTTGATACCCATGATAATTGCAGATTTTATTGTAATAATATTTCCTTCAGGGAAATAAGAATCAAGTTTTTTTGCTTCTTTTACTAGCACTGGTACTACTTGCTCTTCTAGATATCTCTGAATAAATAGTGTAGGCATCACCTGATATATTGGTGGGTCCTTATAACTACAACAATGTTAAAGAATAATATAGAGGTCAACCTGAGAGTATATAAGAGGGTTATCTATCTCTTCAAGGAATGTTTCAGCAACTTGTTTATTAGGTCCAAAGCGAGGTCATTTTTTTAACAAGTATTTCAAGATAAGTTCCTGTCAATGTGGCTTTTCTGCTTCATAGATTATTTGATTTTTTAATCTTTTCCAGTAATCTTTTGGAGGTTGCTTATCAACCTCAGCAAAATGGAAGATTGCTCTTTTATATGAGGTGAAATGAGTTTGAATATAACAAGATCTGTAGTTTAATGATAATTTCCCCTCCTCAAGAATTTTACCAATGAGTTTGTTGATTTTTTCATATATAAACTGCATTCTTTATTGCAATCATCACATTCTTCCATGAATTTTGTTTGAACCTCAAGCATTTTTTTTACTTTCCTCATCATAAGTATTAACAGGTTTTAATCCATATTTTCCAACATAAGAATGTCTTCAATGAGATCTTTTTCCCAGAATTGTAAAAGGGGCCTGTATCCAGTAACCTTCATTCCATATTTCTGAAATGAATGAGGTAATCCTGCAAAGAAATCATGACCTTTAATAGTCTTTTATCTGAAATTGTTAAATAAATGAATGAATAAATATGATTATTTAATCAATTAAACTTTATATAATTAATTAAACTTTATATAATTACTTACTCAATTATAGTGGTTCTTGCACAGTAACATCTAGTGCAGCATTTTACATGAAGCTGCCAATGTATTTCAGTTGATTTAATAATACCACAAAACATGCAAGATCTAGGTGAAGCAAGGAAGAATCTAATATATTGTAATTCATTCCAGCTTGGCGGTGGAGGTTGTTGCAATCCTTTAAAGTAAGCCAATCTCGATTTTTTTCCAAATTTGTTGGGTTTCCATCACATTTATCCGTTAAGATAAAATGGAATCTTGAACATGTTTGCACCAGTGCCAACAAATCGGATGGTGGTAAATCTTCACAAATATTTCAAGGGGTATATTTGAGAAAAGTGCCACTTGTTTTCTTCTGATGGGATATTTACAAGATTCACACCATATTTATCTATAAATTTTTTGTCAATATTGGCATACTCGTCAAAATTCAAACTATACTTTAGTGGTAAAAAATGAGATTTTCTAATATAATAATAAACAAATAAACAAATAAATAAATAAATAAATAAAAATAAATAAATAAACTAATAAATAAAATAAAAATAAATAAATAAAATAAATAGGGCTTTTTGAAAAAAATAAAACATACTCTTTATATTGATTCTGATTAGCACCATAATAAGCTCTTAATGTATCATATTGGAGACAAAGTTCTGAATATGAATTAAACACATTATCAATTTCCAATTTTTTGTACTGAATTTACTGCCTCTGCTACTTTTCCAGGATGAAATCCAGTCCAGACCGGGAATTTAATATTATCAGCTACATAATCTTTCAAAGTTAAAATAGTAGTATTCATTTTTGTATTGATAGATATTGGTTTGTAAATGAGTTAAAAATGAGTTGAAAGAGTTTGTTGAATCCTTTTTTTTACGCGAAAACTTTTTACTTTATAATAACAGGTAATATAGTATATAGAGTTTTTAAAAAAGGGGTATTTTCAAAATATTTCAAATATAAATTATCTAGAGTAACACAAACATTAAGATGTAAAAATTTTATTATATATTTAACAGATAATATAAATAATAAATTAATAAATAATAAATAATAAATAATAAATAATATATAGTCTATTTATAATTCTAATCATTCTTGTTTTGGAGGTAAACTTAATAAACGAAGATGCTCAATATGCGAACCAAAAGCATCCCAAAATGTATCCTACAAAAATAAGTATTATTTTTTAAAACGAAAAGATTTTTTTGAAAAATCAAATATTTACACGCGTATATAAATACTAATTAATAATTACCCTATAAAAATATTTAATACCAAATTCTTTACAAGTTTCTTTAACTATAGGAGCAATATCATGGTAATGATGCTGTGAAACTTGAGGAAAGATGTGATGTACAGCTTGATAATTTAATGAGCCAACCATAGTAGTCCAAAAGTAAGAATCATGAGCATAATCCTGCGTTGTTACAATTTGCATTTCTGCCCAATCCTTTTCTATAAATTTATTTTTATCCGGTAATGGCCTAAAAAAAAAATCAAAGATTAACAAGATCGAAAGTTTTTTCCTAAATAATTTTAAAAAAATTTTACTTACCATTCAACTTCTTCGACAACGTGATTTGCTTGAAATGTCAATGATAACCAATAAGAAGTAATCATATCAGCAATGACAAACAAAATTAAAACTTTCCATACAGGTAATAATAACAATGGTATTATTATGCGATATAATATGAAAAATGCCTTAGAAAATTTATTTTTTTAGGAAAAAAATCATTAATTAATAATAGCAATAATTGATATATTAATCAATATTAATATAATAAAAATTACCTTTCCGCCCCAAAATATTAAAGTGTGAGAAGTGGTCAAGGGATTAATTCTGATGTTATCATTTGATTTGAGAATATAAACTATAATTATATCTTGAATTCTAACTTTAAATGCTAATAGACCATATAAAAACGGCACAAAAACATGTTGATTTATATATCTGGAGTACCAACGTTGACTTGGTTTAATACGACGAAAATCAGGATCAGCTGACCATTATTATGATATGATATGATAAACAATTAATGGATTATGCATATTTCATGTCTTCTTTTTTAATTCTTGGATATATTATATATATAATATAATTAATTAGATAATTAATATGTAAATTTACCAGTTACAATGTCGGGATCAGCGCCTAATGGTATTAGGAATACCAATTAAATAAATAATAAATAATAAATTGAATAAATCATAAATTGATTAATAATAATAAATTGATTAATAGTAATGATAATCATACCAGCAATGTTTGTATATATGTGATGGCCAAGACCATGTTGGTATTCCCACACAAGATGACTATTCATTATAAAAAAAAATATATATTTAATTATAATTACATACATAAGCATATAATAATATTATTATAACACAATATGAATAAAGAACGTACGATGCTCCATTAAGGAAATCATGAGTAGAACCCAATATTTTCCAAATTAATGGACTACTTGTTACTATTAATTAATTAATTAAATGATATGACAAAAGGTTTATTTTGGAATAAATATATAATATATAAATGATTTAGATTTACCTGAAAAATGCGATGCGTCATGTAATTGATTTAATCCAATCTTTTAGTTCCCATAATGGAGAAATTATTAAAAAATATTAAATAAGCCACAAATACACATCAATATTTTTTTTACCTGTGCAGATGCAAATCCAAATACAATCGCAAATAAAATTTGTAACCAAATTCTTTCCACAACATATTGCAAATAAAATTGGGCATAATACGAAGCAAAAAGAGTTATAAAAATATTGGCATAACGAATCCAAATACTTGATTTATTCTATATATATAAATAACAACAAATAATTTTTTTAATTGATAATCACGTGATACACACAATAATATTTTTTCCTCTTACCTTTGGATCGATTTTATTTTTTCTAAAATATTCCTCAACTCTCTAAAGTAAAAGCATTTAAATAAATTAAATATATACACAAATGTATAAGAATGATCGAGGATAATAATAATATAGGCACTTTTTTAACTGTTCTATGGAATTCACTTGGTTCAGGAAATATAGGTAATTCATTACTTGTTAATATTCCAACAAAATGTTTTCTAGTAAAATAAAAAAATTTAATATCAAAAAAAAAAAAATAATAAAAATTTAAATTTGCATTTAAATAGATGATTGATTACTTTAGTATGAGATCAGGTTTACCAAGTTCATGATAAGTTTCAAAAGCCTAAATAATGATCACACGAGGGGTTTTTTAAGAAAAATATTGAAAAAATTCGCTTCGTTCAAAAATATTTTGGAGGGTGCCATTAATTACCTGGGTTGCATCTCTGCCAGCGGCAAATAATAAAATATCCTCACCACCAGGATGATATTTTATAAAATTGGTAATATCATAAACATTACCACGAATTGCAACATATGCATCATCAGATTTATTATGTTTAGATAATTCTTCCCAAGTAAATTTTTTACAAAGAAAAGAATTTAACGATGATAATTTTTGACGCATATTTTTTTTTATAATTTTAAAGATTGTTAAAGAAATGAATGCTTGTGAGAGAGAAAATAAATTTAATTATAAAAAATAATAAAATTTACAGTTATCTCATATTTATAAATGAGAGGAATAATAACAACAACAAATAATATTAATTTTATCAGATTTATTTATTTTCAAAATTAACAATTTTTTATTGATTGATAAAAATGCGAAATTTTCAAAAAACAATACCAAAGCTTAATATTATATATTTTTTTGATTTAATATTATATAGAGCTAATTTCGATTCTTTTTTAATTGGAAAAAAATTTTACATACATAATATATATATATATAATGCATGTAATTTATGTAATCAATAAAAAAAAAATAAACAAACAATATTTAGTAAAAATATTTAATTGAATTTTTCTAAATAACAAAGAATACATACACACACACATGCGGATAAATATTACACTCGATTGTCCAAATTTTGTATGTGACAAATAACAAAAACTGATCTGATCGGCATCTATCTACAACAATAATATATATAAATAATATTAATATTGTATATGCGTGATTGATTGTATTTAAGCTATTACAATATTAGCCGAAATTGGTTGGTTTTAAAATCGGATTTACAACGTTTTTCGTAAAAAGAGTTATACATGAGAGCATAGGGTACCTCAATATATATTCTATATATATAGTTTCTTTACATGGGTGTTTTAGGACCCCGAACAATCTTAGGAGATGGTACATTTGAAAAAAATACCCACTTTATTACCATTTTTGGAAATGAGTTACAAGATCATCACAAAATTTATCCTAATTAAGAAATGATATTCGATTTTGAGGGCCATTTCTACTCAAAATTGAAATGCACCACCATCTCCTAAGATTGTTCGGGGTCCTGATGTTTTCTTATAGAGTTTCTATATAGTCATGATTGGCAAAATCAGCGTATATAGTTGCATTTTTCACGTGATATTAAACTATATTTAGAGAGATTTACATAAATCATTCAATTTTTTAAATTTTCACAATGGTTCAACTCATGAATGTTAAATATTCAAATTTATTATTCAGGCAAAAATAAACTATATTGTTCACATGTTGCAAATCGTGGAAGAAAACCTGTGATAGATGAATAGTTACAAACTCAAGCTCATGCCAGTCTTCAATTAATAATAATAATAATTTTCATCATGTAACTTTACCAACATATTAAGGAAAATAATTGAAAACAAAATTTATTCATGAATTAGTTAAAGATTTGCTTTGGCAGACATACCATTAAAAAGAGTAGAAAAGCTAAAACTTTTTCTAAAAGGTAATTGTCAGAATGATTTTTTAAAGAAAAAAAATATCAAATTGTTTTTTGGTTGATTTACTGTACTTATTCACAAAATTCACATTATTTAATAAATTAGATGGATCAATAGCTAGTGCAAATCAACTACATGAGGAGTATTTGCTTGAATCTGGAATTAGTAATTTAAAATTATTATTTAATCTCAATCATGATTGATGAAACAACTGACAACTGTGGAAGGAGGCTAATGTTTTATTAAAGATTTAACTATTTATCAGCATTGGCAGGAACTTATGTTTGATGATAAAAGTTGTGCACTTTCTAATAGATTTATTGAAATGCTCAAAGTTTTTATATTTCAATAAGGATATTTGTTAAAATCAATAAAATTTCATTTTATATTGTTGTTCATAATAATCAGCTCAAGCTCTCAGAGCACCTCTTTCAGCACTTCAGTTATTCAACTTGTCAAACCTCTTCATCCTAATTTCTTTGTTCATCACTTGGTGCTTTATCAGTAGAAGATGTTTTATCCTATTATATGATCTTTTGTTTCTGTGTTACCAATTTTATCAATCAACACCATTAATATGAGAATTAAAAAATTATTGATTGGAAATCATGCGAGTTGTGATTATAAAGAGGTAAAATACATATTAAAATATTAAAATATTTTTGGATAAACAAAATAGAGGTTTTTATTCATTTACTATGCTCAAATTCACAAATGTGGATATTTTTATGTTATAACTTAGACTTGTACTGGTTAAAAGACCAGTTAACATAAAATTATGATTATTTAACTTGCATTTTATCAAATCACTTGTTGAATTATTAGCAGAAGAGAGATTTGAATTTTTGTGTTTGTGTTGATAGAATTAATTTAAAGAGTTATTATTATTTTATTAAAACTCTTGAAATTGAAATTAAATAAAAAAAATCAAATTTTATCGAACGAATGAAATCTTTATTTAGATGGCATCATATCATTTTTTTGAATCTGGCAAATAAAGATTCTGAGATGTCAATTTGAAAATTAGTATTTTATTTCTTTTATTTTTATTATAGAGTTAACTTAAGTTGGAGCCTAAGAATAGTGAAATCCTAGCTAGGTAGGGCCAGCCAAAGCTGAGCAATATATATATATAAGAGTAAAGCCCAATGAACCAGGGCTAAAGTATAAAAGAGTAAAGCCCAATGTACCAAGGCGGATATTTTGGGATGTTACTGACTCAGGCAGATGACAAAGGACTGCTGAGAAAGTGTTATCGGGGGGGGGGGGTTAAAATGATTCCCGTGGATTAATAATCAAAGAAATATTAATAATATTGATTATAAAAGCAATTGCATTTTGAGTTTAGAAAAGATAAATAATATTGAATTTGTATTTGTATTGATTGTTATAAATAAAATATTGGGATTTACTGTTGGACACGGATTTTGATCTCACAATATAATTCTTGCTATCCAGTCTGAGTTTCTTTATTTAAACTTTGTAATTTTTTATCTTTATCTGTTATTAATTTGTCCAATAATGAGAATTTGATCTTATCATCTTCATAATGTTGTTCAATTAGATATCAAGAAACATCATTATTTAATCCTTTTCTAGTTGATCTATTTCTAGAAGGCATTATTTCGTCAAATATTGGTACTGAATCTGTTTAATAAAATTTTAAAATTGTAATTGTCATCATTCTTGTTATCATTGTTGTTAGATTGTGAATGTGAAGAAATTGACATTTCTAGATTTTGTTATAAAAACATATGTAACACACATAAAGATAATAAATTCGCAGATCTTTTTTATCATAAATTTTTTTTAAAATTTCTGTAAAAAAAAAAAAAAAGAAAATTATTAAAAATGTTTCCACCTTTGTCAAAATATCAAACATCAAACTTAACTTATACACCAGCATTTCAACGTGCTAGAAAACCATTTATAGTACGTAATATTTTAACTGGCATAATATTAGTTGGATTTGTTGGAGCTGTGTGTATCCTTTTCAAAATAAAAATTTTATTGATGTTATAGATTTTTGAGAAATTTTATTCTTAATTCAAATGATAATAATTAAACGTTGGATCATTAGATTCTTATACAATGTTTGCAATAAAACAAGATGATTTTAGTGATGCTCCAATACCAACACCATCATCATCATCATCTTTAATAGAAGAAAATAAGTCAAATAATAAAAATTTAAAGGATTAAAAAACTTGGTCAACAACTAATATTTATCATATATATAAAATTTCATTGATTGAAAAAAAAAGAGATGAAAATTTTAATCTTTAATCTCCAATTTGAGACCTCAAAATTTTCATTGGGATAATTAAATTTCATAAAAAACTTTCTTTTCCTTTCACCTAATTTTATATAATTTTGTTTTTTTGTAGGACATTCCTGTAATACATTTTGACGGAAAACATTCTTTACAATGGTCTATACAATAATTTTTCTAATTGTAGTTAATGATTTAGCAAAAAATCATTAAAATTAAAATTAATTAAAATTATATTATTCATCATCATCTTTATTTTCTTGAAGAACAATTCCAATTAATTTAATTATACCATGGATTTATTTATACTTGTATAGATTAATAATACATATTGTCCAATTAAATAATTTCACTCGGTCATTTTTACATAATCTAAAACACATACAGAATTGATTTATTGGTGGAAAAAAAAGAAATTCTTGTCTACTTAATCACGTGATACGAAACTGTAATAAAAACCATGATCGGCATTCAGATTAAAGAATTTACAATTCTTTTACAAAATGCTTTCCAATTCTATAAAAAATAATATAAAAAAAAAGGCATTGTTATTACGTATTATGACTCTTAGAAGAGATCCATCTTCTATAATACAAAAGACTAGTAATGAAACATTTAAAAGAGACGAGCAGAAAAAAGTAAAAGAACCTTTAACAGTTGAAAAAGAGGATTTGCCCAAAGGTTATACTACATCTTGGAGGAATGAAGAAACATTACCTGGTTGGTTAAAGCACAGGTTTGCGATTAAAGAAAAAATTGGATTTCAACCTTGGAGACCAAAAAAAAGATTATCAAGAGAAGTCATGGATAAAATACGTTATATGAACCAACAGGTATTTGTTAATTAATAATATTTTATGGATTTATCTATATAGATATTGAATTTATTGTAAAAACATTATAAAGTTACCTGAAGAGTATACAATAGAAAAACTCTCTTCTACATTTAGAATTTCACCTGAGGCAATTAACAGAATATTAAAGTCAACTTTCGTTCCGAAGCGTGAAGTGTCGGAAAGACAAGAAACAAAATATCAAGAAAAATTGAGAAAATTCAAAGAAAAGGCTAAATCAGAACAATTAAGGGAAAAAATTTTGTTAAAAGAAAGATCTGAAAATCGATTCGATGTCAAAAGAAACAGAAATATATCTCTGTATAAAAATAAAGAATATAAATAAAATAATTTTTGCAATCATTATTTGAAATGTGATATATCGGCCTTACATGAATCGGAATTTCTATTTTACATATGAATCACACGTTTGTTTACTTGACAAAAAAAAAAGGAAAGTTTAATATTAGGGGCAAATTTCGAGGAATCCATACTGCGATTTTGGCTTTTTTTATTGAAAAGCCCACAACAACCGTCAAATAATAATTTGATTACATGTTTATTACTTTCAATTTACAAAATTTAAAATCATACATTTTTTTAAAAAACAAAATATCTACACTCAAACAACCAATATAAAACAACCAAGGCTTATTGACAATATCATCATTTTTTCTTGTCATCGTCATCATCATCAGTTTTGTCCAAACAATTCCAATTAATTTCATCTTTACCATTAGCCTTCAAATATTCGTTGGCTTTTGACCAATGTTTACAATTAAAGAAACCTCGAGGAGCAGATAATGGCGAAGGATGAACAGCTTGTAGAACACAATGTTTTTCCTATTCATAATATATGTGTGTTTGATATTAAAAGTTAATATAATTTTTCATATAAACACTGTCTATTTAAATTTAATTATTACCTTGTTGATATTCTTTCCTTTTTTTATGGCATGATTTCCCCAAAGCATAAATACTAATCCACTTTTTTTATTATTCAGATATTGAATTACTGCATCTAGAAAATATAATTATTGATTATTCAATGAAATAATCTTTATATTGTATCATTTTTATAAATATATATTTTATAATAATTACCGGTAAATTTTTCCCATCCTTTATTGCTATGACTTTCTGCTTCATGTGCACGTACAGTAAGTGATGTATTTAATAATAAAACGCCTTCATTTGCCCAATTAGAAAGATTTCTAAAAAACATTATATTATTTACATTTGCATTCATATTCAATCAATATATTGATATAATAAATATTATTATTTATTTACCCATGATTTGGAATTTTAAATGATTCAATATCATATTTCAATGCTTTATATATATTGACAAGAGAGGGTGGTGGTGTTACTTTGTGTGGAACACTGAAGCAAAGTCCATGTGCTTGACCAACACCATGATATGGATCTAAAAAATCATAAAATTTAACTTATTAATCAAGTAATTACATACACATATATATCAATATTAATAATGATTAGGTACCTTGACCAATGATTACAACTTTTACAGAAGATGGAAGTGTCATCCTTGACCAACTATAAACATCTGGTTCTAATAATAAATTAATAATACATTAATATATATAATTTATGATAAGTATATTTATTATTTATTGTTGGATTAATTGATTAATACATACCAGGTGGGAAAATTTTACGATTTTTTTTTTTTTCTCCTTCAAGAAATTTCTTCAACTTTTTTTTCCCCAAATATAATAATAATATAAATTTTACGTGTTATAAAAAATTCTTTCCCAAATAAAAAACTCCTTATGTTTTCTAATTATTTCACCTCGATAAAATAAGGCTCTTGAATTTCCTTGAGCAAAATTTTTAACCATTCATTACTAATAGTTTTCAATTCTAAACTTAACAATTCCTTATTTTTAATTTCAAGTCCTTCAACTTTAATTGGAGGAGCAGGTTTTGGACTGAGCCAAGAAGTTAAGGAAGTTTGTTGTCTTTTGTTGCTTTTGACGCAAGAAGTTTTATTATCATCATTGCTACTTTCTTTGGGTCTCTTGTTCATTTTCGTTTGGTTTACAAAAAAATTTAAAAAATTTGAATTATATTTTAAAGAAAAAGTAAAATAATTATGAAGGAAGAAAGGTTTTATTAATATAATCGGAGGGACCCGTATCATCAAATAGTTCTTGCTTTGACACGTTTTTATGATGGTGTTTCAGTGAAAAGGATAAATTTGATCCCTGAAATTTCTTTGTTCAAATGTGTAAAATTTTTAGTGAGAAGCACTGGAACTGGAATTGGCGACGATCCTTAATATTAAAATCATGTATTTTCCGCAAAAATCATGAGAATATCCAATTTTATTGGTGGTTGGGTGCGTGTTATCCTTATTTAGAAATCGATTTGGCGATTATTATCAATGTTCTCGCTAAGGCTTCAAAACTAAAGAATTGGATTTCACCAAAAAATGGCTTAATGTTGATATGGAATAGAATCCCCTGCAAAAATTATTTATATTAAAAAATAGACTTTTTTGTTTTCCGACTCGCGTCACATTTCGAGAAAATTCTTTCGCGTTTATTTTTTGATAAGACCGTTCAAATTTAGAAATAGTAAAAATTTAAACATATTTAAAATTAACGGTAAAATTTGGAAAAATTTTTTTTTATTTTAATTGTAGTTTTATATTTGTTTGTGACTATAATAAATAGAAAATGGCATTTCTGTCATAAAATCTGGCATAATTAATATTGAAGAAACTAAAAAATTTTCAAAAAAGAAAAAAGATACACAGTTTCTTGAAGAATTACAAAATGGATTTATCGAAATGATGAAAATAACTATACTTGCGGAATAGAAGATTAAATGCTTACCTCACAGATGCTTCAAGATGTTGTCTTTGTTCATCAATTTATCACATATGATTCTTCTATTGAAAATGGATATTATTCATCTCGCAAAAAAAACCCACCTATTTGTTACTATTATGGCAGGAATAATTTATTAGTTGAGAACTTGCTGGTGGTAATTCATTTCATACTTGGGGGAAAAAAACAAAGTATCCAAAAGAAGAAAAATAAATGTTTAGTCATATGTAATAATGAGCTAATGAATGGATCTAATAGCTATTGCACTCACAATCCCTGATATGTACACATACAGTGTGTAACGAAAATAATGGCGGTTCACGATACAACATTATTTTGCATAACAAACAATAAGATGTGTTGTTTAACATGATTCGCATATCTTTACCAGCTTTCTTATCTCTCATCAAAGACATCTATAAAATAAAAAGCTTCGTCTACTTCTAGGAGCAGGCAGAGTCAAGCTGCCACTTATACTTGTAAGATACGCACTCTCATTGATCTACACTCCTTTAACCTAGGGTGGGTTATATGGACAAAGGCCCCCATTTAAAAATAACAAATTCAGTTAGTCAAATAAAAATTAAAGAAACAGAGAATTTAGGAAAATAATTATACAAAACAAACACTATTTTACAAATTTCCTCTTAACATCAAAGCCAAATGCAATTTCAGGGTCACCAGCCTCACTCTGAATTGTAACCTCATGTGCTTGAAACAAGCTGCAGGTTCTCTTAATATTCCTCCAGAGTTGCAACTTCTTGGACACAGATCCATCCTTACCCTAGAGGTAGGATCGTTGCAGTCAACTTGTCAGCTAACATGCCAGCCGTCTCTGGTCTGAGAAGATTAGTGAAAGCGTCATTGGCAATCGATGCAGTCTCGGTAAACTCCAGGGCCAAACACCCCACCCCTGGAATTCTGTTGCATCGAGGATGACCTAGTCAGATTAGCCTTGTGCACACGAAGATGACTGTAAAATGTTCAACACTTGTCAAATTTCCGATAATCAAACGTCACATATCGAAATGTTTCATATTTGAATTGTTTCTTTTTCTGCCTTGACATCTTGTAATTAATTATATATTTATATTAATGTCAATAATATTAATATTGATTACGAAAAGCCAAATACCAATTGTTTACCATCTTGATGAGAATCTTATAATTACCCAGCAAGATCTGCTCCGCGTTTTGATTTCAATAAGTAGGGAGCATAATGTTCTGCCGTCAACCCGGGTTATGTATCACTCCATCATGGAGTGGGTTAAGATTTCTAATTTTTTGTACTAACCCGGAGCAAAATATTTGTTAATTTTGATTTCTTTGTTCGCGAATTTTATTATGACAGAAAATTTGTGAAAATTTATATGAAATACTTCCAGATAGTGAGCCTGAACCATCAGGTGAATCATTATTAAATATAAATAGAGAATAAATTGATTTTTAGTCAAGAAGATAATGAAAGTTTAATTACTACTCCTACAACTATAACTACTACAACTATAACTACTACAGGTATAACTACTACAAGTACAACTAATACTATACAAGAAAATGAATCTAATTCATCAAACACTTCGCGCGAAACTTCTTGGGTTTGGGAATTTTTTTCAAAAGAATATAATGATAAACAAGAAATTATTACATATATTTGTATAATATGTAAAAATCGGTATATATTTTTTTTACTTTCTTTAAATGAGAATTATAATTATTGCTCCATGGAGCAACCCGGAGCAACCCATGGAGTATTAACCCAGTACATTTAACCTGGTTAACCTTTGCTCCACTATAATATGAACCCAACTCCCATTAACAACCCTATCAATAAGACATATCAATGCAAATTAAAAAAAAGTTACCTCTGGTTAGTTATTAATACAAAAAAAACAGGGGTACGCGTTTTTGTAAAACAAAAAATTATTTTTATAAAAAAAAAAAAACAATGTCTTACGACGAAAAAAAGAAAATTACTAGATGATCATAACCATGAGATCATTCATGGGTAAGTGTTGTTTATCGTAAGAATGGTGGTGGTGGTTATCGCCACCACTCGTCACTCTAGTTTTTTTGAAAAATTGGCATCATGGCGCAAAAAGTTCAGCGACTAAATGACTTGCACTATAATTGACTTGTTGCCTTTTATCATTACTTCAAGAAGCATACAGATATGAAGAGGTATCTTCATTATAACCTATTATTTTATCATTTATAATAAAAATTCACTATGATTAATCTAATTTTATACTCAAGGGAAATCGTGGTGATAATAATGAAGACACTGAGACTAACATTATCAATAACCAATCATTAAATAATATTCATAGAAGTAACAATCACCATCAACATCATCAAATCTCCTCATGTCATTCTCAAACCATCCCCGAACAAGATGTTGAATGAACAAGAAATTATTATTACTGCTTCAGAGGATGAGCCAGCTACCATTCCAACTATATTGGCCCATCAAAACTCAAAAGGAAAATGGACAAATCAAGAAGTAGGTATCCTTTTGAAATTTATTTTGGATAAAAAAGTTAATACTGAAAGAATTAAACAATTGGGGATTCATAGAACAAATGCAATATCCAATAAGGCAAGATTAATGAAACAACAGATAAAAAATTTATTTGGTGTTTAAAATGTATATTTGGCAATAATAATTTACAAATAAAAAAATCATTATAATGATTGTTGTATGTATAGTTTTTTAAAAGTTATGTGTAGTTTATAAAAACAACATAAATAATAATAATAAGCCAGAATTACAACAGGTATTCAATTATTTAAAGTTAAATAACAAAACTTTAAATCAATCCAAGTAAGGCTCTGAACAAATCAATGAAATTCAAATCAAGATCAAATCACCTAATTTACCTGAAATTCTTGGTAATACAAATGTTCACGTCTGGTATATATAAATCATGCAAGGAATGTTTGGCATAGCACGTGTGACTCTGGTAAATCACTACTAGCTCAAAAATTTTCCCAATGTGACAATACAAAATTAACTAATACTAATACGGTGATTCTTTATCATATAATAATAATGACGAACAAAATTAACTTTCACTTGACATGGTATAAATTTGTGAAATTATTATAGTAATAAATATTTCATTATTATTATTTTTTTATTTATTTTTTGGTAGAAAAAAGATGCATTGGAATATTGGCTTACTGAACATTTACGTGAGAGGTGTTTAACGGCTTTAGATCTGTCAGATCATTTCGACACACTTAATAGAGAAGATATAGTTAAATATGTGGCTTTTTATCAGCATGAAAATGGTGCTCAAATCACATAAACAAATAAATAAAAGTTTATTTATTACATATATTTGAAAAAAAAACCATCAAAGACTTATTTATCATTATATATTATTATCATTGATTTAGGAGGATTTGGTGGACAGATTGGTCATTATCCACATTCATTGTACACATTGACGCAGTTCAAATTTTAGTAGTAAAAGATTCTTTGGAATCAGTTAATGTTTATAAAATTGTTGAATGTTAGTTGACTATTCAACACAATTATATTTTTCCTGTTGTATGGCATTAACATATTTCAAAAAAAAAGTTAGATGTTGTATCTCGACAAGATCAAACCACCGGTGTTTTCACAGGGGATGAACAAGGAGAAATTGTTTAGATGCTGAGAATGTTCAAAAGGCAGTGGAATTTACAATATTGTGTAAGAATTTTTATGGCGGATTGGAAGTACGCCTGGTGCAAGATCACATGCAGGCTAAAGTTAGAATTTTTTAAAAAAAGGAAAATCATTAATTAGAAAATTTTATCAAAAGTTTTTTGTTGTGTTGGTGCGCTTTGCTATAGTGAATTCATTATATCTGGTTGATGCAGATTTGCTTTGTGTACGTCAATTAAAAAATGGAGGGTTAATTGAAAAATCAGAGAAACTTGAGGATGGTAATATTTTTTGTTTTTTTTACATTGATAACTTAATTTATATTACTTTAGTTATGTTATTCTTATCTGCTCTTAACCGATTAATAAAAGTAAATTAATCAGCCCAGCTACTTATATATAAATATATATAAAATTCAAAGTTATTTAAAAATATTTCTTTTGTGTTAAGACCTTTACCATTATTTCTATGCAGTATTGCTGATAGACCATGTGATGTGTTTCATACATTATTTAGGATTGTAGGTTATATTTTCTATTTTATTATTAAAAAAAGGATTATCGTTATTTGGTTATCTAGGATTGAAATTAGTAAATCCAGTTTATTGTTTGTCAAAACATATTGTTCAAAGAATTGGTTTAGCAGAAAAACATCACATATAATATATATACTTAATTATTCAGGAATATTATTATTTATCACAAACAATAATAATGGTGATAGTTAATTAAATATAGTTTATTATTATTTTTTTCCAATATATCAAAAAATTAAATTATTATAATATTATTATTGTTATTATTATTATTGAAAAAATTGATTTCTTCTTCCATTGCTAATAATAGAAAAATCATTAAAATATAATGTCCTCGTCATCATTTTTTTCCAATAAATCTCGAGGTCTTGAATCATATGAAGAATAATCTTCTATAAAGAGCAGTAAATATTAGAAAAATTTCAATTTTAGAAAAAACGAGGGGGGGGGGGGTAATATTAAATAGTTACCAGCATTTTCTATAAGTGAAAGCACTTTCTTTTCTTCTTCGGCTATCTTTTGATCTTTCTTCTTTTTACCTTGTACCTTTTTTAATCTTTTATATTGAAAAAAATAAATAAATAAATATTGTTTTTTTAAAAAAAGCCTGTTTTTTTCAATTCACCTAAAAAATTCTTCACGATCTTGTTCATCTAATTCAGAAATTATGTATCTGATTGTATTTTCTAATCTAGGTATAATAACATGTTCTATAGCATTAACACGGCGGTTGGTTACTTTAATGACTTCATCCAAAATCACAAATGCGGTCTAGAATGATGTAAATAATTATTTGTTCAAAAATATTTTTTCCTAAATTTCTAATTTTTAAGAAAATATTCTTACTTGCAATGAAGCCAATTCTACCAAAGTCTCCACTGCTTTAATATATGTCTCTTTACATTTGTGAACTTGTTGACCACCTCTTCCCAAACCAGTTAACTCAAAATCTAAAGTTTTATATCAATCAATTGGTGCATTAAATAAACAAATGTAAGATGTATGTATATGGTCAACAAACCATTTCCTCCCTCCATATAATGTTCAAAAACTGGTAACATGACACCAGAGACATTTTCTTGTTTGGTACGAACACGTAATTGAGCACTCTTGGCACTTTCTTGAACTTGATAACTAAATAACATAAAGCCGTATAATATTATAGTAATAGTAGTAATAATAAAAAAGTTATCGTTTCTTTTTTCTTTCCATTTAAATGAAAGCTCAAAATCTTGCTTTATTACAAAAATATTAAATAAACCTAATGTCGCCAGCAATATAAGTCACTTCTGCTAATGAAAATGAAGCTGTTTGCATAACTTTCCCCATCTTTCTTTTAGCCTAATTTACCCCAAACAATAAAATCTGTTTAATATTTAAAACAGCAATTTCAAAAAAAATTTTTAGAAAAATAAAAACTCTCAAACCTCATCAATTTTTTGAGTTATAGTTCGGAACCGTTTTGTTAATGCTTCACTTTTACGCTTTAACAAACTATGACCAGTTTGTGCACCTTTCAATTTTACCTTCATTGTTGTTAAAGCCCTAATCATATACGAAAAGGTATACTGTTAAGCTTTAATAATTCTGTTAACCCCAAAAATGTAATTAATAGTGGAATAGAAAGGTAGCATACATTCTGGTGGGGAAAATGTTAAGTCTAGGGCCTGTTCCTGACATTGTTTAATTCTTTTTATAATGTTAGTGATTTAAAAAAATTTAATAGATTTAGGTTTCAAAATAATGGTTTATTGTAAATGATCTAATCTGGATATCAATTTCTTGATAATCAAATAAATATTAGGTAACATATTATTTATTACTGTCACAACATATTAATATAATAATAATTAAAACACTGTTCCGTCAGATTTTATAGCAATAGGAGGTCCACGTGTCTTTGGACGTAAAGAAGCAGCAAGTTCTCTTCCAGCCTAAAAATCATATATAATTAAGAATTGCCCTGAATATTATCAGAAGGTTAGAAATCATCAAATAAAAATATCACGCACTTTCCATGTCCCTGCCTCAAGTACTTGAGCTAATGAGAGTTGTTGTTCAGATAAACCAAGGTGATCTCTAATTCTCTGTGCTACTATATCTAAAAGAATTACTGTCATGGCACGCCATTCAACCACTAAAGAATCATCAGCTTCGAACATCGGAACAACCTCCAAATCATTTTTTGAAAATTTTTTGGCGTAATCGAGACCACGATCCATATCAATTGATTTGAGAGTTAAAACACCAGTATCAACAAAGAGACCACCTTAAACAATTCATAATATATTTATTTACATGCAATTAATTAAATAAATGGAATTTACGTAAATTTTATGCAAATGATATGTATATATAGTTTAAAAACCATTTCTATATTCTGGCAATCCAGTCAAATGTTCTACTCCCTCAAATTTAACACCATATATTTTAGTGATCGGTTCCATAAGTGAATAAGTTAGCCATTGCGAAAGTTTGTGAAATGGAATAAGGTTTTCTGTAGGATCGTCGACATGTGCATCTGATGTTTTTTTAAGACCATCAAATGGCCATACATCTCCAAGAGAAATTCCTGCCACTGAAGTTCTTGTTGGAGGCCAGACATCTGAAAAACCATCAACAATAACTGACCATAATGTATCAATTTTTACCACAATATCATTCTCTTGTTTTATCGAATTTGATAAAAGATAATCTGTAATGATTTAAAACTTTTTTAAATGTTGATTCATTTATAATGGTAATAAATTATTGTTATTATAATTTAATACCTAATAAATTTCCAGGTCTTGGTGGCTAAAGATTCTTTGTGAGTAATAATTCTATTTGATATTTAATTTTACTGAAAAGATTATAACTATATTGGGTACAAATAAATATATCTATAAGACATACCAAATTATCATTTAATTTAAAAAACTCAGGATGATTTTTCAATGCATGACCCAACCTAACCAACAAATTAGAACGACCTTCAAGACCTGCCAAAAGGTTATTATCATTAACCTGGAAAGATTTACTAACATCATTTACACTAATATTTATCAGTTTGTCAGCTGAAATTTTAGATAAAATAAAATAAACATTATAATTGCCATTCAATGTGTATATATATTTGATATATAATAAACAATGCTCACCATTAACTTGATGTGGTTGATTTTCTTGACTAGAGAAAATGCCAGACTTAAACATATCCAATGAAGCGATAGCTAATCCTTCAGATCTATTATACACTTCACCGGATCCAATTTCCTTATAAGACCAAGTATTTCCAGCACCAGCATCTAACAAAACTGACACAACAAATAAATCAAGAATTCTCCGAGTTATTTCAAGTGTATCACAATCATCTTTCCAAGAATTGATCAGAGTCCAAATACGTGAATGTCCCCCAACATCAAAATGACGCCAACGGCCATGAGGTGGAATATCATTGATATTTTTATAATCACGCTTAATAAGTGAGGCCATTACATTAATAACCTCTTGGATATTTGATAGATTTACATGGAAATGATCAAGGTTGTTGGTTTCGCCCTTTTGATAAATTTTATTTGAACGTTCGCGAATGGCTCTTAAACTTTTAAGATAATTTATTTTTTCCAGCAAATCCAAATTATCGGCTGACATTTCTGTATTTTCTTGGAATAATGATGAACCAAAATAATGTAAATTTTCAAAAATAAGAATACAATTGCAATTGTTAATAATGTGATAAAATTGAATTCACATAATCCATATGCAATGATCTAGTGTAACATTAATGATTATTATTACGATTTTGTGTAATTTCTATGTTCCCACGACTGTCACGTGACTTCGGTCATAGTTTTAGATTTATTTTACCGTGCGCAACCAATAAAATTAATTTATCAAAAAGGTTCTTTTTCTG
Organism: Entrophospora candida; assembly: GCA_910592215.1. Taxonomy (NCBI): domain Eukaryota; kingdom Fungi; phylum Glomeromycota; class Glomeromycetes; order Entrophosporales; family Entrophosporaceae; genus Entrophospora; species Entrophospora candida. The sequence continues at coordinate 20,059 of CAJVPN010000607.1, forward strand.
TATATAATATTTTCCATTTCGAAAATTTTGGGTTCATCACACACAAAATTTCTACATCCTAAAGATGGCTAGATCAATCATTGTACAATTACGAAAAAAATGTTTTGATATTTTCTGAAGGCAAAATCAATCATTGAACAATTACGAAAAAAATGTATTGATATTTTCTGAAGGCAAAATTAATAATTTCATTTAAAAAAAAATTGTGTTACGTATTAATATATACTTTCTTAAATTTTATTTATAAAGATGCATACATATAATTATAATTAATTAATTAATTAATAAATAAATAAATAATAATTACAACACAAGCACTACATAATGAAAAAAATCACATATGAACACACTGTATATGAGTATTAATAGGACTTCCTTTTTCTATTGTACATAATTCCAAAAGTTCTCTAGCTGCTGACAAAGATATACGTCCTTGTTCAATCATACGTTGTGATATACTGGAGACAGTATCAGTTGGACAACCGGCTGCTATAGCTAGATTTTTTGCGTGTAAACTCATATGGCCTCGTTGTATTCCTTCAGTTGATAGTGCTCTGAGAGCTGCAAAGTTTTGTGCAAGTCCTACACACGCCATAATCTTTTTTTAAAAAAAAATTAATTAATTAATTTATTGTTTTTATAATGTATTATAAAAAAATTTATAAATACCATTGATAATTCTTTAGTATTAGGATATCCCATAATTCCAAGGTTATATGAATAGACAGGGTTAGTTTTCAAGACACCGCCAGCAGTTCCAACAGTTATTGGCATTTCCAATTCACCACAAAACATTAATTGTTGTTGTTTTTGGTCATCACCATTGCCATTTTCATTTTTTTCGATCCAATAAGATGTTAAAGGTCGATAATAATTATAATCATTGCCATTATCATCAGCATCTTTATTGTTGTTGTTGTTTCTCGAATTATCACAAGCCCATACGTGTGCAGCAGCTTCGATGGCTCTCCAATCTTGACCAGTAGCAATGGCAACAGCATCAATTCCATTCATAATACCTTTATTATGGGTTGTAGCACGGTATTCATCTATTTCTGCAAATTCATAAGCCTCTATCATTTGATTAGCTACCTTTTCACCTGATAGATCTTTATAAGCAAGCATTGATACTGGTATAGAAAACGATGCCTGATAGTTTAGAAGTTGAATAGTTAATAGATGATAAAAAAATTATTTTATTTATTTAATAGCAATAATAATCATAGATTTATATTTATAGTTACTTTAACAATTCTTTCCACATTTAAATTGCTTACTATTCGTAAACCAATTCTACCACCTGTTATCTCGCTCAATAATGGTGCTACACCTTCAGCCACGCTACTTGCACAATTAGCTCCCATGGCATCACATACATCTATTTTCAAATGTATAATTAACCATTCGTTGGAGTTTGGTAGATGATTGTTGTTATTATTATTGTTACTATTATTGATATTTATAATGGGTCTTTTGTTTTTACGTGGGACTCTCCTAACATCGATATCTAATACTCCGCCACCTCTTTCAACCATATTTTCACAAAATTTATTAGCAAATTTAATTATTTCTATTTTATTATCCAATAACTAGTTTATTTCATAAAGAAAAGAAATCAAAAATCAATTTCAAGTTACGTAATTACAATAATATAATCATCTCAATAAATAAAATCAATATTACCTTTTTAATTGACAGGTTCATGGAATCTTCAGGAATATCTAAAAGAGCAACCTGAGCTATTATCATATTTCTTTCAGGAGCTATTGCTGTAAAACCTTTATAAGAGGATATTGTTTTAGCAGCTCCAGAAACAGCAGCAATGACTGATGGTTCTTCGATTGACATAGGTATAACTATTGGTTTATCATTGATTACAAAATTAAGAGCTAAACCAACTGGCAAACCTATTGTTCTATTTAATATAAATTATGTTAGTTATTATATAGGTTATAGTAATATTATAATTAATGATTAATAAAGGATATATTACCCTATACAATTTTCAATCATATTATCAGCAATATTTTCATCAAGTCCGTTGATAGGAAAATTATTATCGTTAACATTTAAAGATTCCAATTTGTTGACTAAATAATTGACTTCTTTATTATTATTTGTAAAATTTAAACTAATGGGTGAAGTACAAGGCGAAGTATTAGGTGTTGCGTATACTGAAGAAGAGGTGGATGATGGTGATAATGGTGCTTCTTCAGTGGCTCCTGTTGTTATTGTGTTATTGTTGTTGAAAACATTTGGAAAGACCAGCTTTACCTGATTTTGACGTTCTTGCAAAGGCTTTTTATAAAAGCCCGACCATGTTAAAGTGTCATTGTTATTAACATTTGTTTTGTGGGTGAATCGGTGTTGCATTATCGTTTTTGTAAACACTTTTAAAGAACAAGTGTTTTTATTTTCAAAAAAAAAACAGAAATTGAACCAAATTACCAACAATACTAATTCCTTTTATTTTATTTATTTACATTACCATTTTGACCATTTTGGGAAATTTTACATTTCTATATAAGTGCAACATAAAATTAGGTTAACCTTTTTTTCATACGTAAAAATTGTTCAAAATAAAGAGATATCTGGTATTAGAGATCCGTTATAAAGTGAATGAACTGCATTTAAAGAACCAATAAAATCATATTAATATAGTTGTTGATGTTCTTAATAAACCATAATAATTGTTGTCAATAATTTAGTATTAAGGTCTTTAGAAAATGGAAAGGGACACAAAACTTCTATATGCAGATCATTTGACATTCCAATTGTCAAAAGTATTAATGGTTATACTATATAGTTTAGATTGATCAAGATTTCATTGAATTATGTCAAAAATCAATGAGATTGTCAAAAAGAATATGAGTGTTATTGATTCTATTAACGAAACTTTAGAGAGTGATAGTCCTGATATATCAATAAATTTTTTTCTTTACCTATAATCTCATTGACATAAAAAATAGCTGAAACTTATAATAATAATAATATTAAAATCTTTTCAATGTGTTCGCACCTTAACAATAAACTAGTCTAAATTTGGAAATCACATTTCCAGGTTTGGTTAGCGCGAGCCGATTCAAATAATCCATGCGTGTTAATGTAACGATCTATAGATCTCCATTTTTTCAAAAAAAAAAAATATGCCATCTTGTAAAAAGATTCGTGAAGAGTTGATCGATTGCATGCTCAAGTCAGATTGTGTACTAGTTAAAAGACTTACTATTAAAGGTGTGAACAATTACTTTATAAAATGTGCATGGGAAGCAAGTGAATTATTTAATTGACTCTAAAAGCATCCAGATATTCATTACAAAATTTCTTTATTGAAGAATGTTTTAAACCTGAAAATTATGATGACGTTCCTAGAGATTGTCATAGTATTCGTAAAAGCTTTTTTGAGTGTCGAAGAGGTTTGGTAATTGTTATTATTATTATATATTAATTAATAATAGATTATATGTAATATTTATTTTAGATTGAATATAATCCAATTTATTATTATTAGTTGGATATGAGAACTAGATTTCGTGGTAACAAATCATGAAATTGGATAAAATATTCGAGGATTAATTGATTTGGATATTATGTTTATTATTATAAGGACATTTCTTTATTCTAAGATTTTTAGATTATAATGTATGTAAATATAAATATAATGTGGATTCCTATAAAGAATTTTCCACAAAATCAGAAACAAATCAGGCGTTCATATTTTACTGGATTATAAAAGATGATAACTGTTAAAGGACAAAAATCAGTAATAAACACCAATTTAGGAATACCTGATTTAAATTCTTTTTTTTATTTACAATCCTGATATTATGAGAATCAGCGATTATTTTTATTTATTATTAAAATTTACAAATGATACCAAAATTGTTTTTTTTAATCTGCTCATATATTTTATTAGAAAATAAAGTAAAATTAATATGATGCTATTCCTCTTAGAAATAGCCAAAGATCCAAACAAAATATATGAAGTTTAGCCAATGAAATTAAATGTCCACTATGCTTTGAAAATTACAAACATGATCGATCAACAATAGTAATTTGTCATGTGACAATTGCATTTATAATTTTTTTTAGGAAAATTTCAATAAAAATAATAAATGTCTACTTTAAGTGTTGACACTGAAAAAAATAAAGACAAGATTGACCAAATCATCAA